>JANTCA010090985.1:0-13490 GCA_024741275.1 Chironex yamaguchii
ACTCTGAGGAGTGTCAGACGAAAAAAGCTTTTAAGTATGATTTTAGCGCAATGTCGCAAATTTTCAAGGCGATTATTAAGTCTTAATTAAATTTCCTCAAAAATATCAAGATTGAATCATATAACTTATCAGAAAGTGTGTCAGCTTAGACGTCAGCATGATAACTGTGAGTCAAATTTTCTGCACGTCACTCGTAACCGATGTTGTTTGGTTTCAGGCCTTTCAAAAACGATTGAATTAGATCTACTTATCTTCATCACCTCCTCATCACTCCTTTTTATTTTAACATTCGTATTCAAGCCTTTACCAGAAGCAGAACTTTTAAAACTTGATGCATCATATTAGCTGATCGACTAATCGACGGCACACATAAGTGACATAAGTTACCATATCAACAGGAGGATTTCTAATTCCTTGTATGAAAGTTTTGGTTACCTCTAAATTGCTGCTAGCCAGGAAAATGGACGCCATAATATGATAGGAGATTACTATTTAGATTATACTGAGGTTATGATATTTAACCTAACCGGTCTCTCATGCTTGGCTACTTGCAGAGAGTATACCGTATTTCCTCGAAAGAGAGCCCGGGCACTCATTTGAAAGTCAGAATTCGAAGGGAGGCGCTCTGTCGAGGAAACACGGTATTCCATTCTTGTAGAACAAATTCATATTCTGCAAAGCTGCAAATCTTTATCAAGACATGCGCTGTTAGCTCTTTGTGAGGTATATGACAAGGGATGCGTCTTCCAATGACATTGGGTAAGTATCTCCTAAAGTGTAGATCAGAATAAAATCGTGATTCATAATATGATAAATGCTGTTATCATGGTTCCCTTTCGTTCGACAGTAATCAGTATATCTAACACCTATGACATGATAAACAGGGGTGGATCGAGCTTACATTTTGAGGGGTGCTAAAGTCTCTGATACTTTAAATACATTACTGAGTCCTGTTTCAAAGGACTTCCTTTTGACATACAATTGAAATAGGCCGGAAATGATAAAATTCGAGTTCGGCCTTAGTTACCAGATATTCGAAATTTTTCCGCCTTGAAAACTTTGATATCAATGTTTACGAAATTATTAGTAAGATTTTTCTTTTAAATTTGTGATATTGATGATATTGATCAATCGTCTTTATTGCAGGCGTGAATCCTACTGTTTTGTGCGTGTTATTGTAGTCTAAGAGGTCAAGTTAACTCATCTCCTCTGTTTGCATATTGGATGTGACTACGTATCTTGAATTAGTTCAGATTTTTTTGTACACAACTGTGGATGAAAAGGTTATCGTATTAACAGTCAATCTAAGTTGTATACTCACAATATATCATTAATTTCAATCGAATACTCCTTAATAGGCCATATAAAAATTGCAAATTTATCATTAAATCAGTCAAATAGCAACAAAACTTTAGCCAGTGAATTGAAAAAATTCGAATCACCTGGTAGCTAAAGCCGAACTCGTGACTGATCATTCCTGGTTTAAGCGCGTAAAGTATTTTGATTTACACTTCTCAATAGGGGGTGCTCCCGCCAAAAGTGAACACCCGCAAATCAAAAGCCGATTGGCCACTTTCCATTCGTAGATGCTCATGCTCCATCACTGGTTGGGTAAAGTCAGTTATAAAAAGATTAAAATTCTGACCGGTGTTGCTCGAATGCTTGCCAATACTCATTAATATACAACTTGGTCCTTGGATAAACCAGATATCAATGACTAGAAGTGGCAATGGAGATTCACCACCGGAAGACTACCAGATGTCAATGTCAACGACTAGAGGTGAAGCAACATCAAAAGTCGTTTACCATTGAATATTAGCATAATATTATATATTGCAAATCCAGTTTTTACAAAAGCAAAATATTTCGTACATGCATTAAACGTTGTTATTGGAAAATTGAGGGATACTAGGACACCTGTAGCACCCACCTATGATCCGCCACTGATGATGAATGCTGTTCTTATGGTTTTCTTTTCCTCGAGAGTAACCACTATGTTTAACGGGTATGTCTTCTGTGCCTCGTTTGCCCGTTTACTACAGTCTAGGAACAAACTTATGATTTGGGATCGAAAAACATCATTAGGACTTTAGTGTGATCATCTCAATTTTATCTTGCTGCAAGACTGTTTCCGGTGTAACTTCTAACTGTCCTTGAATTGATTTGACGGTATGTGTTCTATATTTCATTTTGATGTAAGACTGTTTTAGTTGCCGCCCCTTACTGTCCTTTCAGTGATGTGGAGGTGGAATTCATTTCTATTTCATTTTGCCGCAACACATTTTGAAGTGAAGCTTCTGACTGTCCTTGTAGTGAGGTGGGATTATTCAATTATATTTTATTTTGGTGAAAGACTGTTTTAGATCCAGCGACCAACTGTTTTTGTTGTGATATTGGCTATTCATCTATGTTTTATTTTGATGTAAGACTGTTTTAGATGCAGCCCCCAACTGCTTTTGTTGTGATGTATGGGTATTCAATTATATTTTATTTTGGTGAAAGACTGTTTTGGATGCAGCCACCTACCGCTTTTGTGGTGATGTGGGGGTATTCATTTATATTTTATTTTGGCGCGAGACTGTTTTGTTGCAACCACCAACTGTTTTTGTTGCGATGTGGTGGTATCCAATTATATATTTTTTTTGGTGAAAGACTGTTCTAGATGCTGCTACCAACTGTTTTTGTTGTGATGTGGGGTATTCATTTATATTTTATTTTGGTGTAAGACTGTTTTAGGTGCTGCTACTGACTGTCCTTGTAGTGATGTGGGCGTAACTATTTATACTATGTTTTGGTATAGAACTGTTTTATGGATAGACTCTGGTTGTCTTGGTATTTATCTGGGGGAAGATTTTATTCATATTTCATTTCAGTGTAAAAATGTTTTAGCCGTAGTCTTTGATTTCCTTTGCAGTAATCCTGGCCAATTCATTTCTAGCGTAGCATTATGTGTTACCTCGGGAGTAAAGTTTCTCGGATTCTTCCTGTCAGAGGTCAATACAAGGAATTTTTAGATTTCATACAACACGGAGTATTTTGGGCATAATGTGTCATCGCTCGTTTATCAGACCACCAAGAAGAATATTGCTATCCAGGTCATCTGGAAAATTCTAGAACAGCAAAAGGACATTATTGAAAGCTAAAACCAAGTGCTATCCTAAGACTCTTTATGATCCAACTTAAATACAAACAGCTTACTTCGCCTTGTGTCATTTCTTCGTTATCTTCCAAACCTTAAATCTTCTCACATGTCTGATGAGCACAAAAATCCAAGTTTTCTAGAACTCAATCGCCTTAGATCGCCTTGCTTGTGGATGACCTAATGATTTAGGTGACGCGTCCTTGCGTCGTTGTGTAAAACGCTGATTGTGTACCTAGGAAACGTCGGCCATAGGCTCTTTGTGAGAGTAAACCTTGTTATAATGTTACTATTTTAAGGAAATCATGCAGGCGTTCAGCGTAAACATGATTTAGTTTGGTCTATAAAGTAGGTACTGTAATCACGTTGACTCAGACATCTTAAGGTACAGAACAGGAATGTGTGACCTATAATCCCAACTTATGGATTTATCATTTTTCCATGTTCTCTCCTTTGTAAGTTTCATCTTGATGGATAACTACTTTTTCTCTTGTCATCCTTTTACTTGATTGCGAGTCGTCACAGCAGATTAAATCAACCCAAAGTCTCATTATTGATGAGTTTAAATATATTTTTATCAATTTTGCTAACCCTGGTTTATCAACTTTTCTTCTTCACATGATCCAAATACCAGAATCAAGATGAAAAGGAGAAAACACAAACAGTGAAACCAATGGAGCCTGTAAGGGAAAATGCAGGGGTCTTTGGCATATTCAGCACAGCCTAAATAGAGATTTGCTTTCTTCAAAGATATCTAGAAGCAACGTTGATTTGGCGAACATTATCTATATTCTTATAAAGTAAACTACAGTTTAGCGAAAGACACAAAACACTAGACGTCAAAAGAGTTTGGTTACTGTTAGCTTGAGAGGACGCTTGTGTGAGCAAGTGACAAAAACCTTTTTAAGAAGCTAATACTTACACTTGACCAAAGCCAATATACATCAACTAGAGGCAAAACTATAATGACAACAATACATTGCGGGTAGGAGTATCACTTCATGTTATGAGTTGGGTGTGACGGGAAAAAAAAAAGCACTAACTCTCTACAAGTAGACCGGAATGGATGAACCCCTGAGCATAGCAAAGAAACAGTTATTGATGCAGAAGCCCAACTGCAAAAAATATCTTGCTTCAATATGGTCATAACGGCTCATCTATTGCATGAGATATTCGCCATCCTTGATCCTGCATCCTTGTATCTACAATCTGAAAAGATTGACATTCTGACAGCAGTAAGACTGGTTGAGACAGCGCAATTACAGCCCGTCAAACTTCGAGGCAGACATAATAAGTACAGAAGATTTTCCTTCAAATTTTTTCAGCAACGTCGCAAAAATCTATGGCTTGGATGAATGGAAACTAAGAGTGGAATACAAATCGTTTATAGAGAGCTACAAAGGATAAAAGAAGCAGCAAGCAAAGCATAAACTAAAGACCTAACATGGTCAGAAAATGCAGATATCAAAAGAGAAAATTTCGTTACCGTGCTGCAACTTATCTCAGAATATAACTTGCAAACAGCTTATAAATATCTCTAGAGTCTCTAGAAAATTCTTGTAACATTACCTATTGGATCACCAAAGTGCGAGCGTTCATTCTCAGAACTGAAGGTAGTTAAAAACAGGTTGCGATCATATATGGGTCAGCCTCGTCTATGTTCATTGATGCTCAGTAGAGTTGAGCGTGAACTGTTGTCTTGTTTTGATTACGAGGCAGTTATTGGCGCATCACTGCCTTGCGAAAGATACCTATGCTTTATAACTGAAGCATTAATGAAAAGAAATTCCCAGGCTTATATAAATTTACTTAATTTTTTTGCCTCCTAATTTTGTAAAATTCGAAAGATGACGTAAAGCCACGTGCCAAACATACCTACTATTTAATGAGCAAAGATAACCATTATCAAAAGTAGACTTTTTCGGAAAATCTTAGAGTTTGACCCCCCTGCCCTATAGGCACCACGACGCCCCTGATGCACATGATAATTATTGTATTGCTACAATATTTTGGGAAGAGCTTATCTCTTATTATCAAGTATATCATTGCCATCCTACTTATTCAGGGTCAGGAGCTGTGAAACTTTTAAATCGTTGTACATCAGGTTGAAATAGCACTATTTTATGTTCTCTTTTTTCATAGCAATTAATGCTTACCCTTTGCACATCTACTGATTGCCTGATTGTCTTTAGTTGTTGCCAGATTGTCTTTGACTATTGCCTGATTGTCATTGTTTGCTGCCTGATTGTCTTTGACTATTGCCTGATTGTCATTGTTTGTTGCCTGATTGTCATTAGTTGTTGCCTGATTGTCTTTGACTGTAGCATCAATTTGCATACAGTCAATTTCCGGATAACTGCAATTGCTAAAAACAATAATACTACTCAGCTTGAGGAAAACATTGCTATGAAGCAACGGTCAGTAATAAATCGTTTCAAGTTTTGCTGTTGCACAAGCAATACCTCCCTGGTAGACATATGAAAGTATTGACTGTTACACAATGGAACAGACATGATAGGTAGTAAGAAATTATGTGAAAAATAAAGCTACTTTTAAGTTGAAAGTACAGGAGGAAAAATTCTGTTAATTAAAAACACAACAGTGATTGTATTGTGGCAAATTGGACTGCTGCACATGCAACAGGTGTAACAAAGTAGATCCGCCCCTGTCTTGTTTAGACGCAAAATTTTTCCCTCATAAGTACACCTCGAAGATGGAAAATGAAGGTAGCTCCCTTTGCATTGTTATCAACAAGAATGTACTATTTTGGATTGTTTTGAGATCTGAATAGTTTTTCTTTGCAAAGCAATTTTGATTGAAAGTGTCTGTGCTCTTCATAAATATCCTTACTCTTGCTAAAATCTAAAACTTTTATAAGTATGTTTTCCAAAGGCAAAAAAGGGGAAATCAAATGGATCACTTGTAGCGACTACTTTGATACCTTGGACAATTGTGTAGCAAAAACGAAGCATTGCTTATGCTGGAAGATATTCTCAGGAGCCGTCTTCTCTGCACTCGCATTTCTTGTTTAAAACTTGTTGAGAGAGGTGGAATTTAAGCATGTAAAAGTTTACTTTGTAATCCATGACACAGAAATGTAAAATGCGATTTGGCCCTAATAACAGCAACAATGATTTTTACACTCCGTCAAACATTTCTAAAATTGTTAGCGCTGTGGTTAATAGAACCTTTTCCAATTACGATCTATGTGTATGAGCTTGGACAAACCGAACGGTTGTAACAAAATTAGTTTTCGTAAAGAAAATGCTCACTCAGCGGATGTCTTCTTAATTTTAAGGAAAGCTTTGTTCATTGTTAAAAGTGACAAATTTGACCTTGCAGCAGACATGCTTCGACAATAAACTGGCAGAATATTAAGAGACGGTACAAATATTCATACGAATGTATTGCCAAACTCGATCTACAATCAGGCGACGGGGGAAATTGATAGAAACGAAATAATTGGTAATTAAATTTTCTCTCCATCGTCTTGACTTGACACTCACTACATAGAAGACATCCCTATACATCGTCCACTTTTTTCAAAATGCAGCATTGTCTTGGGGAGGCAGGGGTTAATATATACATAGATAAAGGGGTTTATAGATTCATTGTGGCACATTTGAAAAATGTACATTGTCCCAGGAATTTTGTCTGGGAGTATCTATAACCAATCTTCTCATCCTACATGCATAAAAAGAGCCAGTTCTTTTCTGGTAGGCTGCGTCCTTGACTTTTCTCACAGAGAAGACAGGACCGGTCACTACTAGCTTGCAAGAGGTTATCTCCAAAGTGTGCTTAGTTTGGTCAAATGGCTCATAGTATTACGTAGACAGACGCAATGCCTCTTAAAATCCCAAGACAGATGCCTCTTAAAATCCCAAGCACAGAATTCCTGATCAAACGTTGTTACATACTCCAGTCTAACGCTCAGATAGCACATAACACTATTCTGTCGATTGGAAAGTACGCTACGTGATCACTTGGTCCAAAGTATAAAAGAGTATACCACTAATTACAAATTACAAACATACTTTCTGGAAAACCCTTAAGTCATGCGGTATTACGTCTACATGCACGGAGTACTTTTGGTCATGGGATGTACCATTGTGGTCTGTCTTTGAGGAAAGGGTGCTTCCGGTCAGTCCTGGTCTTTATTTTATATCTCCTCCTATACTGCTTTGCGTAACTGGAAAATAGCAATAAAATATTGGCACGTTGTGATTAGAAAAGGGAACGTAGTAGCATACAAGTAGTAGTAGTAGTGATACAAGCAACGGAAGCAAATGCGATTGGATCAATATGGTATAAGGAATAAAGTAATAAGCTGTGATTGCTCAAGGGAACGTAAGATGGGGGCTACTTACAGATGGGAAACAACAATGTGGAATAAAACTATTGTTAGTGACTTTGATTGGACAATAGTAGTCATAGCACTGTTTTATGAACCCTAAAAGTATATTCTCCTTGACATTTTTCTGAGTTCCTCTTGATTACGTGGAAGAAACGAAATGCATATTTCTTAAACGCTTCCTTGCAACTGACAAAAATACGCCGTCATCGTTGTATACCCGTAGCCTCTCTTTTGGCCAAAGTTACCAAGGTATCATCACCTGTCTTCATTGTACTGCTCACTTACATACTACTTAAGATCACGACCACCGACATATTGACCGGAAAAGACTAGTAAACACGTAAGGAGCTCTTCTATCTCTCGGCATTGACTTTTCTTCTGTTTTCCTTTTATTCAGTGCTTCCTTTTCTTGTTCAATAAGGGCTTGTAAAGTTATTTTTCTAACATTATCTGGCTAATCAAAGTTAACAGTAACTATTAACCATGTCACCTAAGGTTTCTGTTCAGAAAAGAATGGAAACAGGCTTTTTGATTGTCATTTGAGCTCTCTGAGTGATTCAGATGTTCTCCTTAAGACGCCCGTTTGTTTATTGTATATTGAGTGGTAGCAATTTCTTGCAGACATTAAAACTCTTGAAATTAAATAAATAACATTAACCAACAACAGCTGCAAAATTTTGAGTAAAAAATCTTGCTAGTGAGAGCATAAAACGTTTTCGCGCTGAAAGCTTCATTACAGTATCCAAGGGTTGTTTTACGTTTATGGATTCAAAGCAAGATGGGAAGCGAAATTTGGAGAAGTAGCCCTAAAAATTTGTTTTAAATTGCGGTATTTTTTTACTTTCTTGATGCAATAATACAGCAAATGGTTGATCATTTCAGCAAATACGGAGATTTTCTGCAATCGTTTTAATGCTTCATTCCAGAGAGTCTACTTAATAAGTTGCCTAAAAACAGACATGTTCTTCGATACGCCTTTTAAGAATACAGTTTTGAAAGAGGCTATGGTGATAAATATGATGATATCTTGTAAGAGTATTAGTTGTTTCCGGAAAAGCTACAGTTGGAACATGAGCATTAATATTGCCGTGAAAAAATGTGTAAAAGGAAGAATATTAATTGTTTTGACCTATTCTTGTCGCGAGTGCTGACGAAAAAAGAGGTTTTTCAACACTCAACTTAGTAAAATAGTGTCAACGAACGATGATGTACTACCAATGAGTGCAGGATTTGGCTGTCGTATATACAGAGCGACAAAGAGTAACCGACTTCAGTTTCAACGATCGAGTTTCAAAATGGGATAGAAGTACCAGATGAATACTATCGCTCTTGGTGTAATGAGGCAAACTGATTGTCAATGTCAGTCAAATTGAGCTCACCTGTTCTACTTTTGTCATAGCGTCATATCCCCGATGCATTGAATCTTTTCATTGACGTCATTGCATGCAGCCGTCTTTACCCTTAAGGCCAAAGGAAAAAATCTCTCTGGTATGCACTTGTCGTGGATTCACAACTGGCAATCCGCAGACGACTATTTTATTTTGATTAAGCAACTTCACGTCTTTCAAACTTTTCTCTTCCTTGGTAACTCAGGTTCTCGGATACGTGGGTGTTTCTTTGTCTTTTCCAAACTCCAGCCGACAAAATTTTAAACTTTTCATCACTTTACGTATCTCTTAATGTCGTGACAGTCGAGAGAATAAGATGATGTCCAGATATGGTAGATATTGCTTTGCTCTGCAGTACTTGAGGTTTATCAGTAAATATAACCAATGTCAAAGGGGAAAAACTGAAATAGAGAGAAAAATTTTACTCTTGCTCAATTCAATTAACCACCCTGGCTTTTATATCCATCATCAGCTTTTGCACTCTTACCAGAGCATCATTTGATAGTTGCTAAAAATATTTAATCAAAGCGCACCTGTGGCAAACTCACGGTCAAGTATTGCTCTTATGATACGACATTTGCTGTAACCTTGCTTTTGTAACTTCTGTTTTTATAAAGCAAACATTTTTATCGAAGGTTTACAAAATGCCTAGGTTCCTAAGCAACACAGACCTAAAAGTTACATTTTTGGTCTCATGAAACACCTCTAATACGAAATAGGGGCGTAGTCCCTGTAACTATATTGGGTCATACACAAATCTGAAATTTTCTCCACCCCCTCAACGTAAAACCCCACCAGCCGCCACTGCCATTGATCTTGATGGGTCTTTCCAATGATGACATGACATACTCTACTCCATTAATGCCAATTGATTGTCCTCATGATGGGATGATGGACTGCACTCACAAAACAATCGAATTTCCACTCAACCAAAAGCATTATGGTAAAATTGTAGTGTCACTAACAAGTTCACACTCAACCGATTTGGATAACTCCGTTTATTCCTTTTACAAAGGAATTAAACGTGAGTTTAAAAGCAGGAAGCATGAGCGATCCGCATAAAAATACATGATTTATCCAAGGACAGGTATTTATTTCTAACTTCATTAATCATTTTCTTTCGAAGCATGTTCTCTTGCCTTGGAAAATAGATGATTAGGAAATATACTTCTCTTAAAGCACTCATGGTATCATTAAATATCGTACATTCTGATGCTGGATTTTTAACAGGTACAGTTCAGGAATGAACCACGGGAGTGGTCAAAGTGGACAAAGGATTTTGACTGAAGTACAGATATTTCCGCGGTAACGCTTGACTCCCTCCGAAGCATTTTGCACGCGTCCCAGTTAATTTACTAGATAAGATCAAACCGAAGAACTGCCTATTAGAGCACGTCGATAGGCTACAACTTCGATAATATGAGCATGTAGTGTATGCTGCTGGTTTAGGCCTCGCAAGGCGGGTCGGTACAGTTGGGGGCCAACGACGTCGTTACACGGACAGCTGGGCTCTGCATATCGTTGGTGATGCCAGAAGCTCGTGAGCGCAAGGGCTGGTGGAGTATCGTGGCAAGTACTACGACTAATCTGATAGGACTCTCCGAATGATGAAGATTATTTTTGCAGGAAATTTGAGGGAAAGAGCACCCCTGAAATAAAACCTTGAATTTCAGCCACTTCACAAATATTATTTTTAAAGCACAGGCTGATAACAGGGTAAGTTGCAGGTTATTTAGGGATTTTCCTTAGGTAAGTGACCCTTTGGCTATGGTTTTGTGCTCTCTTGGTGCCGATAAGTTATTAATTTGCCTCGCGAGTAAACAATAGCTTAAAGGCATAAAGTTTGACGGTATTAATTAATGCAGAACTTGAAAAAGTCTTGTTTCGCAGAATTGATTTTTGTGAATCCCGCATGGCAGGCGAAAAATACGGAATTTACTTTTGCATTTGCAACTTATTAGATTATTTACTTTATAAAGGGCATAAGGAAAATATAAGAAATATTTAACGAAGTTTTTTTTGCGAAAGATAATAACTGAAAACTCACTCAAGGTCATTAAATATTTCAACAATGTTGTTGTTCCACTCTCCATTAGCTTCCTATTCTTCTTCGTCGTCATCAATAAATGAAGTGGCAAAATTACTAACACAATCCTGATTAACAGGATCATCTCAAATATTTGATCCGCGGTTTTGAACGCGGCATTAAAAGTTAAAGAAAGAAAAGAAAGCAGCGCAGCCTTTAGCTTCCCACGAATAAATACGAGTATCTTCCCCAGCCGTAACAAGAAACGCCAACTGAGAAATCAAAAACGTGGACAAATTTGCAAAAATGTTTTCGCAAAAACGATTCCCCTTAAAGGCCATTAAAGCAAATTGTAGTGAAATACCGCGACCAGCGACTAGTGAGCGTGTGCATTAGAGTTTTTCATGCCATGCGTCTGGTCGCTGCATTTTGCTAGGTAGTTCAGTCAGTTTAACTTTTCAGCGATCGACAGCAAAAATCAGCTAAATAATCAAGATTAAAAATGGCGAACATTGACTTGACGGAGCAGTTGCTCGCTAAGGGAATTGCTTTGTCCCGATTAAATTTCTGTATAATTGATGGGGCTGATCGAAATTCGCAAGATTCTAATGACGAGAATTTTGGATCAGACAATGCTGTGCCAGTTTTTGTGAATGAAGGCCAATCTGAAAATGAGAGCAATTTTGAGTTTGGAAAGAGCGATTTCATAGAAGTAGAAAAGGATTACCGATGTATTTGGGACGTTTCATGTAGATCATTTAAAGAAAACCCGAAAAAAACAACAAGTTTGGAAGAAGACTCCCATGAAGCTAAACTAAGACGGTAAGCCAATTTCTGCATATAGCAAATATTTTTGTTATTAAATGTTTCTTGAGATTTTTTAAAGCCTATGCAATACAGTGCATTGTTCATCTATTTTTTCAGTTCTCAGGTTGCCGAAGCTCCTTAGATACTCCTTTAAATCCTCACCTTGTATTAATTGCCAGCTTAACAGATGTCATTATTGGGCACTTTAATCTTGATAATTATACCAAAGTAGAAATGTATCATTCACCTGACAGGCTATATAAGTTTAGCAATTTCGATTGTAAAATCCCTTTTCTAAAGATTTTTAGAAAACATGCTAACAAAAATTTGGAAGAACTTGTGGGATAATTTGTCAAAATGTTTGAAGAAAAGAGATTTGTTTACCAGACCTGGTGCAGGTGCTACTGAGCTACCCCTACGAAATTTTTTTAAAGAGCTGGAGTTTTTGAAAAATGTTATTTCAAATAGTACCACGCATAGCAATTTAACCACCTCGCAACTATCTTTAGAGAAATGTGAGAAAAGTGAAATTATTGAGGAGGCCTAAATCACCCAGTCTGGTATCATGTGTTCAAAACCAGAGCCCACATACAATACTGTAGATAAAAGTCAAAAGAAAGCAAGCATCAGGGTCCAAAGGACAAGACGAAACTTGTAAGGATGAGCAATCATCACTAAGTCCATTGGATTGTGCCATACTCAATATTTGTGACTACAAAATGGTCAAAAATATTACGCAGACACCATGTCCATCATCCCTGCCTCCATAAAAGAATAGAAAACCAAAATTGATATTCAGAAACTATTATATGACATTGAAACTAGTGAAGAATGAGTTTCATTTTTGCAATTTGATAAAGAGAGTTCTGTAGAAACTTGTGTTTACTCAATTCTGGTTCCTTACTGTTTATCAAAATTGCATTGTCTGCAGTTAAACATGTCAAGTTGCCATGCCAGGGAACCTTCTAAAAAATAGTTTCTGAAGTCATTTCGTACTTGCTTTGCGTCCTTGGTGTAATTGGCTGACCCAATTTGACTATTGTCAATCATGTCTGAGCTATCTTCCTCAGCTTTCCATCCACCTGGCCTGACACCTTCTGCTCTCTCCTCATAAGCGTACCCTGCAAGGAAGTATTTGTTTCGGCTTTCAGTTCTGCCGCGCAAGAGGAAATTATGAAGTATCACAACAGCTTTGCTAATTTCTATCACAAGCTCAGTCCTAGCTATGATTGGCCCTCTAAGTATTGGAAATCGCGAAGCAGCAGTCCCAAATGCAGCTCAACAACTCCTCTGGCTCTACTGATTCGATAATTAGCTACACGCTCCTTGATGCCAATAGATGCTCTTGGATATGGCTTATCAAGATATGTTATCAATGGGAATGCCTCATCCCCAGTGAACATGTATGGGCAGAGCTTATTTGGGAATATTTGCCTCGGGGCAGCCAAGTTCAACAAGTCATTATTCATGGAATGTCCTGTGTGCCCATTTGCAAACACCCTCACTACATGTTTACCATCAACTGCATTGACGCAGAATTGGAAGTTCCATTTGAATTCAAACATTTGTGCAATCTCTTGCTGGGTACTTGGGGCTTTGAGAAAACCATTTTTTAAAAGAATTGTCCAAATTGTTTTGCATGTTTCCATAATGATACGTCCAACAGTTGTAGGCAGTGGCGGCTGGTGGTAATTTGCTTATGTGGGGCGATATCTCTGATAGGTTTTCACAACAACACTGAGCTGAACGTTTTGCACACAAGGTTCCCTGTGATTT
>JANTCA010090986.1:0-34517 GCA_024741275.1 Chironex yamaguchii
AGATAGACAATCACTTTGTAATACTCCCTTTCTAACAGGTATTGGATTTGTTGTGTAGTCATCTGTGGATATACTTATGTAAAAGGTATTGTAGAGGCTAGAGATAAGCGATTTCATTTTTACTGGCATGTGATGATAATCCAATACTTGATTAATTAAATCATGATTAACCTCTCCAAATGCATTCTTGATTTCAAATAAAGAAATTGTTAGATTTCTTTGATATTGTCTGGCATGATTTATTATCTCTGTCATAGTTGTGGTATGTTCAATTGTTCCTGATATATTTGATTAGAATCCCTTTTGAAGACGATAATCAATATAATTATTTTTAGAAACAAGATCACAAATTCGCATCTTAATCCATGATGTAAAGACCTTACTCATAACACTCTGCAGGGTTATTGGTCTAAATTTTTCGGGATTAGATGTAGATCCTTTTTGTATAGTAAGACTGTTAGTCCATTTTCTCATGCACCAGGAATTATTCCACTTGTCCAGGCCTCACAAATCAACTTCAAAATTGTTGTTTTTAGAACCGGGCACTTTTTCAACATTAAAGTACTAATTTGATCAAAAGGGCAAGAAGATGAACTTGATATCATCTTAGAAATAATCATATTGATTTCTTGATATCTTGGTGCTGATAAATTAAAATCATGAATCGGAGTTCCATGTTTAGTGATCCATTTTGGCAAGTTAACAGATTCTTTTTTATTTTGAGGTTTAAGTTTATTTTTAAAGTAATTGAAACACGTATCCTCATCAAAAGAAGGCTTATTGATATGAACACTTGTTTCCAGTGTTGAAGCACAATATTTCCAGAAGTCTTTGTTTATCTGGAATTCATGATCCAGTTCCCTGGTGTGCCTGTTACAATTATTGTTGACTTTAGAGAGTCGGGATCTCAGTAGACGGTTGACATAAGTGATTTCCTTTGAATCACCACTGGATTTAAGAATTTTTAATGATCTTTTCAATTGGCGGTTAGACTGCCCTGTGCATTTTTCCTTATATGAATCAAGTTGATGTTTTATGGGGGACCCATAGTTATTCATGAAATAGAAGTAAATTTTCCTTTGAAATTGATTCATTGATTCCTTTATGTCTAGTATAAGATCATTGAAGGGTAACACAGATTTGAGATAATTGCAATTGACCATTCAGTTTCAGACCTCAGTAACTTGACTCCTTGTAGACATTGTATTTTATCTCTTAATACAAAATATTGTTGTAAATTCTCTGCAAAATCAGCAGTGGTACTCTCAAGAGACTGATTGATTAGGTCCTTCAGATCATCATGGTCTAAAATCTTGCATGATCTTTTGTGAGCTTGAAGACCTCTTAATCCACGGCATATTTTCCCACAGAGGCATGTGTGTTTATCAACTGCCTTTTTTGAGGGTTGGTTTTTGTCATCTCTGTTATCTGGGGGATCCTTGTTATCATCGATTTGATGATTGAAATTAGCAAAAGAATGTTTATGATGCAGTATATTTGATTCCTGAGTTGTAGAAGAAGTTACTGGTAAATTGGATGAAATGGAATTATCCAAGTTAAAGTTACTATGCAGTCGAATTTTGGATTTACGTCTCCAGACATCGTTTTTATTAAGCTAGTTTGAAATCATATCCATGTCTCCAGAAAGATGAGATCGAATACTTTGCGAATCCTTGTTAGCAAACGCCCAGGTCTTGCTCATCAGAGACACAATTGTTGTAACTTGCAACAGCATTTGGAGCAGAAAGGTAGTCTTGGAACCAAGTAAATTCTTTTCCATCATTTCATATTTGTGTAGTATATCACGTTTTGAATGAGTGATTGTGTGACATGCCTTGCTTAGATGCATGGCATAGTATGGCATAGCATGGCATGGCATAGCATGTATGTCTTAGGACACGGATTTGAGTTCTGTATGTCTTAGGACACGGATTTGAGTTCTGTATCCCTACCCAAAATTTGAAGAGATAAGAAAACATTTTCAGAAATGGAAATTGCATTTGCTCGTCTTTCAAGCTCAGTCCTACTCCTGAAAATAAACTTTGCTTGCTAAAAGCAAGACTCATGGATTTAGCGCATACTTATTGTGGTACTCCTATGGACTTGACTGGTTTTTATATGCACCGAGAGCACTTCCAGGCAGTGATGTTAGTCGACAAGACCCTAATCACTAAGCACGCTTAAAGGATCTGGAGTAATTATACTCAATTAATACGACATCTATCTTGCACTGCTTATGACAGGGTAGGTCCTGCAGATGAAATTGAAAAAACTAGTGTTCAAATCTCAAAAACCATTTCAGATAAGCATTTTAGATAGCCATTTAGCTAGTTCATATTGAGCTGAACCAACCATAGACAAAGTCTAAGAGGAATCTTTTCTTTGTGTAGTTTAAGGAGCTCGTACATGCGCGGACGTTGGGCGCCTCTTTCCCGATGCATTTCATAAAAATTAGCACCTCTAACTTCAGATCTTACATTTGGTTTTAAGAAATGTCCGGTTTATCTTAGACTTTCCTGGATTGGCAATGTTTCCTTACGTTCCCAAAAGCAAATTAAGGAGTGGTTTGAGGGGTGTTTTACTGCCGTACGTTCGCCTATCGTCTATGGTACGAGCATGATTTTACCATCAACTCAAAAGGATGTGCTGCCTACCACACACAAACGTATGAGTTTATGAATTTTGGTGTGGATGTGAAGCCAGGTACCTAGGCTGCACTTCCCAAAGGTTAATTGACCGAATCAAGCAGCATATACCAAGACACATTCGCACATGTTCGACCAGCGTTCACCAGCAGCCCCTGCGACCTTGTAAATCTTGCCTTATTACTTAAGAATGTTACTCTGCTATAGGACAACATCTTCTAAATAGTCCGTCCGCCGCCGGGCTGTATAGTGACGACCTGATAGCTGTGGTTGCTAAAGCAAGGTCAAAATTTTATCTTGGTGTTTTGGAGGCGGTTTACACTCGGGAGCGAAAACGTAAGTAATTTATGGTTTACCTCCGATTGTTCCACTAGTTTGATTTAACCGTTATCTTATCATGTCACCCTTTTTTGCATTTCTTTTCTTGTTCTTTCATTCCTTTGTGCCTTCTATCTTTGTCTTTTCTCCCCCAATACTTCGTTCGTTGCTTTCCTATTAGTCAATCTTCGATCCTACCTTACACTACAGATTCTGGCTATGTTTTCTGTTACTGTATTCTGAC
The DNA here is from genome assembly GCA_024741275.1 of Chironex yamaguchii. Lineage (NCBI taxonomy): Eukaryota > Metazoa > Cnidaria > Cubozoa > Chirodropida > Chirodropidae > Chironex > Chironex yamaguchii. The sequence continues at coordinate 3,208 of JANTCA010090986.1, forward strand.
GAATCTATGTGATCAGTGTCTACGAAAAGCTTCATAGATGTCAGGTTTACTTAAGACAGTTTTAGGCTTTGTACTGTTTACAAATATTTTAACAAAGTATCTTTATATATTGAGAAGTATTTGTAATATCCTGAACAGAGCCCTCAGAAGAGGTGTGCCTCAGTCCCTCAGTGACCATAATCCACCCATGACTAAGCACAAGTCGATTTTCAGTCTTCAATACATTTATGTGTCAAACGCAAAAACTTTCTTTACAATTATTCTAGAATTCCATACGTTTTTAGGCTTTTATTGACATCACCAACGTCCGCCTATTATGCAGAGAGCTCATTATCTGGTCTAAGAAGGTTAAAACCATATCACCCTAATTAAGTCCCTCGAATGACCGTTCACAAAGATGTTGTGGAAACTGTTCCAATTAATGATTTGCTGGATGAATTTATTTTGAAATCATCTTTAAGAGAGAACGCATCCTGGTTGTCAAAACCTTACAAACATTAATTGTTAAAAACTACACCACTGCTGGGCATTCAATTCTGTTCTGTTGTGTCATGTTGTTTCAATTTGACCTGTTATGGCATGTCAATTGGTAATAAAGTTTAATGAAGTATAAGTGTATTTTTCTTACTTTTCTTATAACACACTGTATATCGTTCTAATTCCTAATTAATTCTTAATTTTTATCTTCTCCCTTGGAATACAAAGGACTAATTGGCAAAGCAAGTTCTCTGAGTGTGAAAACTGAAATCAAAGCTTTATTTCCAGATTTCTGTCTTTCCTCCATGTTATCTCGCAACGTTGGCTGGGAGTGTTCTTGCTTTCGATGCAGATTCGAGAACATTGGGTCACACTCCCTTCTCCTGACCCACAAGACCCTTGGAACATGGCTCTCCCAAGTAGCGAAATAGTCTCCACTCAAAATACTCTACTTAAAACGTTCAAGATTTAAAATCAGGAATAAATCAAACATTCTTGATAAAGGTTTTTTAGAATAAGGGTGCAAGCGCACAATCAACTGTCACATGACTAAACCGTGACAGATACAATTTCTCTTGTCTTCTAACTATAGGTATTAGGCTGCTTTGTAAGCAGTATAGTGTGCCCAGCAAAATTCGACGTTGCAATAATCTCTCAAAGATTCCGTCGTCCTGCCATGCAGCAGGACAAACTCATAACAATGGAAACCTCACTTAATTATGACTTATCTTTGTCAAAGTGGAAAACCTGTCTGATAGTCAAGTTTGACGAAGATAATCCCTTCACATTTTCACGCAAGTGCGTTGGACCCTAAGGGCCCAAATAAACGAGCGTAAAAATAGACTTTTACAAGTTTTTAGGGTATTAAGTCAATTGTAGATGTAGATGGTCCGGGTAATGTTATCAAATGTGTATCTTTTGTTCTTACTAGACATTTGCTATATATGTCTCCTTAATATTTGGAGTATTGTCACAACTTCCCCTTAAAATTTAAAAATTGGCACATAAGAATGTAAATTAAAGCCAGACAATCACAAACCACCATGATCAATGTAAAATTGACAACACTATCTCAAGTGTTTGCTCAAAACGTCGCTTCAACCCCAGGGATTTTCTATGCATATTTTAAAACAGTCAAGATCCATAGTCTTACAATGATATAAAACCACAGGAGGGAACCGTTATAGAGAAAACATCCTTCAAATATAGGCTTTTCAATAGCCTGAACTGACAAATTGTTTATTAAAGCGACTTATCATGAATAAAAATGGCCGAGCCATTTTCCCGCTCATCAACAATAATTCTAAGCTGTCAATGTCACACATATCACGACCAGTAATTTGATAACAACAGTAAACTGACGTCGTACGCAGTTGTGTGTGTTGCAGGGGGAACGTTAATGTTTAGTGGCTTAGAGATAATTTTCTATTTAGGCCCTATATACCATTCTTAGAAATTCTATTGCACTTCAGAGTATATCTGGAGGACAATCTTTCCCAAAAGTGGAAGCCAAGCCTCTCATAATCTTCCGGATACAACACTGGTTCTCGTCTAACAACTGATACTACAAGCAATAGGTAAATAAATGACACGCAAACAACATACGTTTAAATTAAGTATCATATCTTAAAATATGCGAATGGACAACTACTACAAGAAAAGGTGACAATGCAAAAAATTCTATAGAAGAAACAATGGATAAAATCAGGCTATAAAAATGACTTTGGTCTAGGTCAGGCTTACAAAAATAATTAAATGATTCCAGACACATGTATTTAAATGTCTGGTGTCTTGAAAAAAGCCTCGTAGTACAACTGGCACCTTCTTACAATTATAAAAGCCAAGTACTTGCATAGCGTTGCAGATAAAGAGAATTGAATTTAAAATCCATTACCATTCGTCTACACAAACTGCTACAATATACATGGCATCATCATTCTGATGATGAAGAACGGAATGTCATTAATATAAGATTATGGCCTTGTTATTGGAAAGTTCTCCTCATCCTCTACAATATGTTTATTGTCGCAGTACTTGGACTTCGTTTCTTAATCAAACTTTGTTTTCCTACCAATACACCAAGTTAAACCAAGTATTGCACAAGAGAAGACAAAGAAAGAAAGTACAAAGGAATTTTTTCTGTTACTGTATTCTGACTAATCTATGAACTCAGCAGCACCTTTGTATGAAAAGGTACGTTTAACCAGCAAACAGGAAGGCTTGCCATCTGAACTGTTCTCATTCAAACAAAATGCCTGTAACAAATCCAAACTATTACAGGGCTTTATACTGAAGAATGACAGGTCGATGATTTGCTTTTTATCTTGTCCATGTCTCAAAACTGCTCAGTGCAGACCCAATTTTTTTAAAATTTGGTAAAATCTGGCAAAGTTTGTCTAATTGGTGTCTGATTATCTAGTTTGACAAAGTTTTTCATGTTTCGAGTGCAAACAGGCCATAAGTCTACTAAAAAAAACCATTGGTCACGTGAATCAGGAACACTCGATATGATAAATGTAATCAGCATGTGCATTTTTACCAAATAAACTATCATTCGAGGCCCAACAGACTTTATTGAATGGAATGTCTTCGAAATGTTAATATAGGATTATGGCCCTTTTATTGGAGTGTTCTCCTTGTCATATGCAATATGTTTATCGTCGCTGAACTTGTTCTTCGTTTCTTAATACTTGGTTTGTTGCTTTCTCATTGGTCAATTTTCGATCCTACCTTAAACTACAAATTCTGCTGTGTTTTCTGTTACTGTAAACTGACTAATCTATGTGATCAGTGTCAGACGAAAAGCTTTATAGATGACAATTTTACTTAAGACAGTTTTTTAAGTTTTGCAGTGTTAGGAAACAATGTTGAACTTTATCATGTGCGATATTTAATAGAAAAAAGAGCACTGCCTACGGCCTGCTAATTATGAAAATAGTTTGAAGAGGATGAAGTTGATCAATTAAGAAAGGATCCAGAGATAATGAAGGAATTAAGGAGCAGATAGAAGTTCTGCAGACAGTAGTTACATAAGAGGTCAATGATGCAGAATCAGTAGGGTAGGTGCAGTACCTACCGCATTGTGCTGTTATGACGCGTAAACCTCAAACAACAAACGTCAGGGTAGTGTATGATGCCTCTTCAAGGGAAGGTAAACATAATGTGAGTTTGAGACTCATATGCCAAGGAAACACTAGGATGATCACAAAATTGTAGTGCTGTGAGGCTAGCATATAACTGCGAAATATAATTAATTTGTAAATTTGCCTCTCTTATATATATATACATTGAGAGAAAAAGAAGACTGAGAGCACAGGAGAAACAATTAGAATAAATACAAAGGAGAACAAGAATAGATATGTGAAAAGACACAGAAAGATGGAAGAACTGGGGTAAAGAAAGTGTGTTTTTGGATAGAAAAAGTTAGAAATCATACAGAAAGGAAACGGGTGTGTAGATGGTGGTTAATGGAAGTCAAAGTAAAGGTAAAGCGTCCACAAAGTATAGATAAGGTGTTTCTCAATAGTGAGTCGATGGTTCTGGTCTCTAGTTTTTTGCCAATGGCAGTGCACTTATAGTCGGTTGGGATATCGTGGTTGGTCTGGCAAAAATGTGATACTATGGGTGTGTCACGATGTTTTCTTTTGTCGCCCTGATGTTCGTGGCCAGCTTATAGAAACTGTTCTTTCAGAAACCCCAGAAAGTGCAGAAAAGGCTAGGGTATTCATATTGTCTGCAGGAGTGTCATCTAACTAAATCATAGAAAAATCAAGGAGCTGATAAAGTACAGTAGCGTTACAAGATTGCTACATTAGTACTAGCTATTACAACATTATTGCATTACACTGAGATTTGTCAATAACGGAAGAACTGAGGCACCTAGGATGTCTGCTTTAGTAGGAGTCCTGAAAGGTAAGGAATTCAAGGACGTAGAAGCATTGTAGCTTAAAACTGCAGAGCCTCCTTGGATGTGAGAACTATCAAGACATGACGAGAAATTTGGGGTGGTAAGACACATTACATACAGTAATGGCATCTTACAATGTAAAGGAAGGATTAAACACTCTGAATTAGAGTATGATAACAATATCCAATACTGCTGCCAAAAAATCACTAAGTCACGGAGCCAGTAATTAGTTGATGTCACAAACGTAATTGCCATGGTGGGGTAAGAGCTACTCTTGCCGAGCTAGGGACAAGATATAGGGCCCTTAAAGGGAGGCAGTTAGTAAAAAAGGTAGTTGGAAAATGTCGGGTAGGCAGACGGATGGTAGCACGGCCATATGACTGTCTACATCCACCACAATTACCAGTATATAGAGTGAACTCTGCTCCACCCTTTGATAGTGTAATGTCAATTTTTGTAGACCTTTGTTTGTCAAGGAGATGGATGGTATTATGAGCAAGGTTTACGTTGTATTATTTTCTTGCTAGACAACACACGCTCTTTATTTAGCCATGGTATCTGATTTATCAGTGTCAATTTTCAGTAAAGTTTGTAAGATGCTTTGTAAGAAAATTTATTGTACAAAAAAGTGTGCAACAAAGCAGCATTTTTCCAAAAGATGGCAGAAAGATTACCTAGTGGATCTTCACGAGTTCCATAGACTTAAGAATGGAGTGCCAAGAGGGACTCCTATTGCAGTAAGAGATGTACTATAAGTTCATGGGGAGACGACAAAAAGGAATGATTGGAAGGTAGGAATTGTACAGAAATTGATCCAGGCAAGGGACAAGGAAGTTAGAGAGGCAGGTATACAAATTATTTTGAAAGGAAAAAAGATAGTCCGAAGTAGACCAGTGCAGAAGTTATACCAACTAGAAGGAATATAGACAATCTATCACAATCACCGATAGATGTGGGTAGGTCTAGTCCTACTCTATTGGAAGGTATAGTTAACCATCAAAGAAATGCATTATTAGATTCCTGTAAGACTCGCTTGTTGTTTGGCCTATACAAATAGGTCAAAAGGGGAAGATCTTGGCGTATACATGCTGGTGACTTGTCCCTTGGATGTGCGTCATGTTTTCCTGAAGTATGTTTTTCCATTGTGGATTGTTGTTGTTGTGTGTATAAATATATAAATATATATATTATATACGAGCGCGAAAGCACTCGTCAGACAAACTATAACTGAAACACATTCCAAACTACATAGATCTACATAGATATGTAAGTAAGTAGATACAACAAAAGGGGGCATTATGCAAAATTATTATAAATTGTCTAGGGGCTGCTATAGTTCATTAGATAATACTTGCTTTCGTGTCATGCAAAATTACTATGAATTGTCTAGGGGCTGCTATAGTTCATTAGATAATACGTGTTTACAAGTCATGCAAAATTACTATGAATTGTCTAGGGGGTGCTATAGTTCATTAGATAATACGTGTTTTCATGTCTGCATTTTGGAATTAGTTAGGAGGGTTTGTTTAGCAGATTATTGTTGTTGCTTTTGATGATTTGTTTCTTTCCCGATGTGCAGAGGTCGCACCTTTTAGAGGTATTGCTGTATGGTTGGGCTGAGGTAATGACTGACCATTGGATTTGGTAGTCTGATTTGTCGTGTTTAAGTTGTCAGATGTATTTGGAAAGTTCGGTGTTGTTAGAGTACTTGCTGTTCTTAAATGTCCATTTATGTTGAGTATAACGTTGTTTGAATGCTCCTTCAGTCAGGCAATATAATTTTACCCGATTGTGTCTACATTTGTGGTTACTTTAGCGTTGTAGATGACGTTGGTGGCAAGGCAATTATTGTCCAAAGGACAGTCTTGCGGCAGTTGCTTAATTTCGATGGGGCAGTTGGTTTGGTGTTAAGGATTTTCTTGTTGTGCTCGTTAATGATGAAAGCCATGTTTTCTGTGCAGCTGTAACTAATTTTCAGGTTTTTGCGAAGTGCTTGTTTATTAGCTTGCAGAATATATTGGCGATGTTGATGCGGACGCTCTTGTTATATGGGGGATTAAGCCAAATGGCTTTCCGTCGTCTGCATTTTCTTGTACTTGTGTTTGGACCATAGTTGTTGTGGGTGAGGGTGATTGAATCCGCAGGATTTTAGGGCTTTTTCATAGATGGGTTTGGTTTTGTTAAATACTTTTTCGTTGGAGGATAGGCTTGAGATTCGGCGGCGTATGTTATCTGGAAGTTGCTTGATAATGCTAGGTGGGTGGTTGGACTCTGTGTTGATGTATAGTGGCTGGTCATTGGGTTTTCTGTAAGGGTAGTATGTTCCGTTATTGAGGTTGAAAGTCACGTCCAGGTAGTTGACAATCTTCATTTTTCTCTGTATTGTGATTTTTAGTCCGTGTTTTCCAAAATGCCTTGTTATGTCTTTTTTATTCGTTCTGCTGCTGGTCCCAAAATGTTCTTAAATACAGCTTGTCCGTAATCTCTTTATAGTCCGATACTGTCTGTTCCGTACTTCGTGCACAAGCCGTGAAGTATGCAAAGGCCAACTATTTCGCAAATTTCTGCTCCATCAAAACTTCCCATAGTGACATCAAATGTGTTCTTGCCTTCCGTAATCCATGCATCATTGTTGTGGAAAAGGAGGGATTTTCGGGCTTGCATGATGATGTTGATGTCTCTTTTAGTGATGTTGCAAACCATAAAAGACAACTTCAAAAAAAATGCCATTGTCTTCGCCCAAAAGCTACTGCAACATCACTGAAAGAGACATCAACATCATCATACACTCCCGAAAATCCCTTCTTCGTTGAATCCATTTGGTAAATGTGACACGGCTAGTTAGGTCACCAAATACATAAAAAGTCGGAAAGTTATAGCCAGATCATCACCAAAATGAAACTTGTTGTTCCTTGGATCATTTTCAGTCTATTGTGAAAATAATATTAAAATTTCGAAAACAAGATAAGATACTCTTTTAGCTCACGTTTTCAAGTAAGTAAGCAACTCGGGCTATTTCAAATTTGCCTGACTGACTCTGCAGCGTTACCTTAGTCTAATGCTGAGAAGGTTTGGAGAAGAAATTCAAGGACAATGCGGAACACATAGAATCAGCTAATAGGGGAAACAGAAGCAACATAAAGTAAGAACGAAATATATCCTTTACCTACAGAGAGTTCTTTCATTATCCAAAGAATCCATGGGTGGTTGAATAACGTTATTGATAAGGGTTATTGATACTGTAATATATCCCGTAGATTGCTTTATTCTTTTGGTACACTTCGTCACAATCTTATGAAGTCTAACAATGTCGACATCTAGCGTGAAGAACACTGAAGGTTGCCGACCAAATGATAATTGCAACCTAAGTGCAAACTGGACTTCTCTGACAAAAGGTAATTGAGCTGTCGACTTGATTTGAGTCATATTAAAACCGAGCTCCTATCTCAAAAGTAGCTATTTTTCGAGTGCCTTTGTACTGGTTCCGTTTCATTTTATTTCTGGCACCTCCATATAAACAAACCTCGTGACTTGACAATTATTTCAGTAAATTTTGACAATGTTAAATCCTACTCACAAACCTCCCTAGTAAAGACCAGCTTAACCATCATCTCTACAACCCCGGTGTGATTTTCCGCTACATGGACATGTATGATAATAGTAGATATGTTTTGCTTCATCCTTATTATCTTTTCTTGTTTTTAATTGCTGTGTTGCATTGTCTTTGCTAAAGCAACAACAGATAAGTCCAAAAATAGTAGAACAACCACAGCACGTTTTAATGTTCCATGGACAGATAGAGCCACCGTCTGTCAATTCTTTTGCAGTAAATTGATATTGAACTAATGTTCCCATGGCGCCTATGATAAGCCAGGCACAAAACATCAAAAATTCTATGGAAGAAGAAAGAAATCTTTATTAACAAGTAAAAAAGAAGAGAAGAGTAAGCAGTTGTGCCATTTAAAATGAAAATTTTTCGTAGTTGAACTCTAAACATATTGCGATAATGATTGTTGCTTTGCAACACAGTGTTGTTCAAATTTGTGTCTTATAGTCACTTTTTCGTTTAAATTTCTGGAGTAAGTTTTAGTCTAATAGCCATCTTTTTCAATAAACTATTTACAAACGTGTAAACTAATCGACTTTATTTTATTTCAATGTCTTGGACACATCAAATTTATTTGGAAACATTTATTATTTGCGTCTTCTGAACAAAGTGACGATCCTTAAACTTTCCCAAACAAAAATCAACTTATAATCTGAATTTGCCATTACTCCAAACGTACCGTATCACGCTAGGCTAGATGAAAATTGCTTCCCAATTGGAGCAAAGTTAATAATAACTTATATACCCTTAGTAAAGATTGTAAAGCGTTTTGTAAATAAGCCGCTCTCAACAAGATCTAAAGCAGGCTAAATGTTTTAAAGCTAGTGAATTAAAGCAGTTAAAATATGTTATATGATGAGGATTGAAACGACGTAACTAGTGTTAAGGGCCTTTAACCTAAATAGCGACTGTTTTGAGGAGGCAATAAATAGTTTGACGGAAGAATTCTACCTTATCCTATCTCTGCAGTAAAAAGACACTTCGTGCAAATATCTCGGGTCACTAAATATAATCAAACACTGGAAGTCAAGACTTCAACAGCTCTTCTTCAACCTTATCATGCATTAAACGGAAACGTTAAACACATCGGTCATCCTGTTTGATAGCAGTTGGAGTTATGTTATGTTATGTTGAATGTTGAGTAAAAACAACACACATCATTAGCAATCCTATTACGTCAGAAAAAGGAAACTTTCAAAGCGCTGACTCAGGAAAGAATCGAACCTTCACCTTCTTCTTCATGTACACCATGTCAGGTGCAGTCAGCATGAATATTGCCAGTTCGTCAGTTTCACACTCGCATTTCCTTTTGGTAGACATACATTTAATGCAAAAGTAACCTTTCCATTTATAACTTAGTTTGCAGACAATCAAAATGGTAGGCAGAATCTGGTTTCAGTCCAGTTAAATTTAATTCACTTTTGAGGTAATGCATTATTGTACACATACTCGTTATAAGGCTATTGTCAAAACCTTGTTTTAAATACGAGTGAAAATGTTTAAATGCATCATTCTTGACAATTGAATGAACAAAACAGTGTACCTGTGCTCGATTTTACACTGGATACTTTCAAGTGAGGCAACTGCAAACTCCTAAGGTGATGTTTTGCTTTTAGAGATATTTGAAGGGATTCTTTGAAGTAGTACAGATAATCAAAGACAGCAAAGGAAAAAGTAGATTGCACGAAAAGATCCACTCCTGGGGGAAATATGAAAAATTGTTTAAAACATAATAACGAAAGGACACCTAAACAACAAACAGCAACTAAGTACAATCAACTAAGAACTGTCATGAATACGGTCAGTTGCAACATAATTGCTTTTTTTAGCTGAATTCTTTTTACAAACTACTATACTATTTAGAACACTTAAGAAAGAAATGAAAGACCTTGGAAATGTAGGGTCAACAGTCATAGAAGATAGCGGTGTACATAGTTACTGTACGAACTATAGGCTGTAATTAACTAGATCTAACTGTGTAAATCTGCAGAGAGATTTGGAATGATTTCATAACACTTGAAGAATTTCCATTAAAGAAAATTATAAAAATTATACAAACATTCCTATATCAGTTAATATCTATAGTTTGATAGATAAGTGCATTATTCTGGTTTCGAAACGTTCTGTTCATAAACTTGGAACATCTAAGGAACCACTTAAGTATAAAAAGCGAGCATTTCTATAAAAAGAATTGCAACAAAAGCTTAAAGTATGGAACCCAATTGTCCTTTACTGCAAACATACAAGGATTGATTTTAATCAACAAAGTAGAGTAAGCTGCAAATGTTTTATTACACCCACATTTCTGTCAAGCAAAGCATGAGTTGAAGTATTAATACATGACAACATGCGCAGGAGAACCTTTTTCTGAACTTTGTTTGTAGTGAAAATTACTCATAATTGTCTGTCCTCAATCACAGGTTTCCGGCATAAAATCCTAGGCAGTGCAAAGTAACAAGGGTTAAAGGTCGCTTGCCGTGACTTAGCATCAGTATTAGTTGAATTAGTGAAGATACCTCTTCAACCATACGTGGTAGCGTTGTTGCTAGAACGCTTAATACGATCTGGTACGTTTAACGTTCAGTAAAATCAAGAGATATAATTTCTTTATAGACTTAAACCAGGCTTGAAGGTCTGATGAATGTACGAATTGTCAGATTGAGTAGTCAGATTAACATTTATCTCTTATTTATCTCAATATCTCTTATTTGCTGAACATATACTAACGAATAAATTTAAAACTACCTGACAAGACTGTAAATGAGCCTAGAAATGCTGTCGCAAGCACGACGAGAGGCTTCTCAAATTTGGCAGCCATAGTCCCACATATTACAGCCATCATAGCAAATAGTGAACCAACTGTTGCATCACTAAAAAGAAAGATTATTTTACCATCATGCCCAAAACAAATTTGCATTTACATATTCTAACTTTAATGTATAATGGAGAACGTTGTGTAAAATAATGTTTCATTTACAAAAGCATGCTTTCTATTAATATTAAGCCAAACTATAAAGTATGTACTACGTTTGCAAATTTAGAGAATTAGAATCACAAGTTGAATAAAAAATCACGCATCTGTCTTTTTCCAAGGAACCTTTTATGTACACTGAGGTATCATTACATATAAGATAAAACAAGCTGATTTTAAACATGAATGGTCAAATGGTACAAGAGTCGATTCTCATAAGCAATACATACTTTTGGAAGTACCTTCCCAGAGGTGTTTGTAAGATCACAAGAGCCAAAAGCTAAAAAACAAAACACATTTCAGTTATTGAAATACAAATATTTTTATCCTTATGTCCCTTTTTGTGTACAACTATTCAAAAGAAGTAGTCTATTCTGTAGTGGGGATAACACGGACTGAACGTTTGATGCCATTGCGTTATATTAACTTAGTAACTTTAGTTTCGGTAAGAAAAGGTGGTATGAGATAAAATGTAGTTATGTCAAACAGTTTTTGAATAACTAGAAGACAAGGATAGAGAAATAAAAGTATAAGAGAAGAAACAAAAGTGCTGGATATGGAAGAAAAACTGAACAAGCTGAAATGTGAATAGGCTGGCCATGTAAGGAAAATAATGGCTGACAAGTGGGCAAAGAAAGCAACAATTTGAGCACGATAAGATAAAATCAGAAGGAAAGAGAAAAAATAACGGAAAAGACAGGAAATAACTAAAAGTGTGTAGCAGATGATAGTACAAGGAGGCAGAGCTTGAAGTGACCACCGTCTCGTACTGGTCTGAAAGACTGATCTTAGAGTCAAAGAATGAGCTTAGTGATTTTCTCTTATGAGGGTAGCCTTGGGTTAGAATATCAACTTTATACTACTATTATTACAACACACCTTATTACATTAAACACCGAATTTGTAATCAAATCTGAGCAAAGGAATCAGTTATTCTTTATGACGTCCATACTCGGAAGAATGTCAGACCCAAACAGCTTTTAAGTATGTTTTAGCGCAATGTCGTAAATTTTCAAGGCAATTTCTACGTATTGTACCACAAAATGATTGTTCAAAGTTTTTTTAAGCGAAGCTTTCTTTCCTTGGTTTATTTCCGCATATTTACTTTCACTGGTACCACGTTACTGAGCTCCGACAGAAAATAACTTATGAAAGCTAACGATAAAAAAAGCTACCTCAAACCACCTTAAGCTACGTTTTAATACTATGATTATATTTTTATTGATTATATATTTTAAGTACATTTCTAAGCACTGCCTCTTGAAACTGTGTTTTAAATACACATGAGCATTAAGAATTTTTAGAGACTAAGTGACTGCGTAAGCAACAATTGAAAGGTGTTCTGATAAATCATTACATTTCAAACGATTAATTTCAAGAAAAGCAAACATATTCAAATCAGAATACTTTACCATTCCGAGGCATTTTCCACTTAGAACTACTCCAAGTTTATAAAGTCTACTGACAAATATGCCAACAACGATGCCAACAATTGCACTTATTGCCATATGAACTGCAATGTTGAATAAACAAAATGCAACAATTTACTACTGTTTTGTACAATTAGGCTGTCTACAGAAAAACAGTCCTGTGCAAACCATAATTTCAGCACAGACACTTCCTTGTTTTCTAAATTGTCCAAGGTCGGCCAGCTTATTACAGTTGTGTTGTTTGGCCTTTGTTTAAGGTGAGAGGATATTAGCTATGTAACATCAGTGTGTGCTCCCAAAAATGCTTCAGTTGAACGTATCGATACATCAGGTTTTTGCATATTTGATAGAATCTTGGTAAAGGTGAATGTGCTTTTTTCTCTTGCATCTTATTACGTGACATACTAGCATCCCCGTTAATGACACTCGTGTATTCTTAAAGAAATGCTACCAGTAACACCACAATACAATCCAAGACCTCACTAAAGCCAACAGGTATTCTTAAGTTACCACAATCCATTCCCTTCACATGCTTTGCGTTCAATACCAAGACTAGTACCTACAGCAATGGTGGGCACATAGGAGCTCGTATACAGTGTAAATATTTAGTGACACGGGAGGGACAACTGCGAATAAAAGGCCATAAATTTGGAAGAAGTGCGTACATTCCAATCTGCATCCTAATGTGTTTACGGTGCAAAAGAAGGAGAAGAACGATTACCCTTCCTAGATGTTTTAGTGCAGAGGCAAACAGATTACAGGGTATCAGTCATTATCTATAGAACGCCAACCTACACAGCTAAATACCTTTACAAAAGATTAAACCATGCATCCACAGCTGGAAACATTGTAAATACCACCTTTTACGTAAGGGCCAGCAAGATCATATCAGACCTTGCAGATCTAAAATAAGAATCAAAATGCTTAAACAAATTTCTACTTTTCAACAAATATCACACGCCATCGAAAGGGCCTTACGTAAGACAGAAACAACAACAAACGACAGAAGCAAGGAGAGTACTAAAACAAATATGTTTGCCTTACGTCAAGAACACAAGTAAAAACATTCTGTTTTTACAGAATCAATCTACAAAAGTTACTATCAAAATCCAAAAGCTGTCCTGCCATCTACATTGAAGAATCAAGACAAACTTTGAGACGAATAGAAAAAGAGCACAGTAGAGCTGTTGGGAGAGATAGCACCAACTGTATATACTATTACTATCTAAACATTACCTAAGTGATCATTATTAATAAGACTACTACATATTTGTCTTGCAGTATGAATTGCGTTCAGTCATCTGTTAAGTACAGATGGAGAACAATTTGCTACAAATGTCCCTGTTTGTGAACTGTGCGTTATTCGATGACTTTATAAACAACTAGGAACCACTTTTTACTTAGAATCAAATTAAAGTAGATACTTAAAGTACCATAGTGTCCATCATACAATTAAGAATTATTCCCGTGAACTATTCAAGGTAATAATTTAAGTGTTCTCGTACAAAGTGAGACCTTGCCCTTTGGTTAAAAAGATATACGTACTATCTTCCCTTGAGCGATGGTTACAGCAGTACTTTGTCTTTATGAATGTAGGACTGAAGATGTAGAAAGCCGAGAATGCCAGGACAAACCCGGCCATGAATAACGCAAACTACATTTAAAAGGAGAAAATGTAGGCAAATGGCGTAAATTTTTACTTAACAGCAAATTAAAAGATAAGCACTAGAGAGATAAACCTCCTTGCAAATTTCAAGAATTATTTGCCTTTAAACGTAAATGATAGAACAAAAGGGATCCTCAAATCCTCCAATTAGCCTCCTGGGAGCTTATTAATTTTTTATATTTTTGAATGGGGGCTTATTCAAGGAAGGGGCTTACACGAGGGAGGAGCTTATAAAATTATCTGAAACAAACAAGTTAAAAATTTTCATATTTTTCATAGTTTTATTTTCATAATAAAGATGAATAATTTAATTATAAAAATCATTCTAAAATCTATACGATTGATTTGGTAAAATGAGTTCTTCCTGCTAATGATAAAATGGCCAGAGGAGTACCAGTACTTTTCTGTGTGAATTACTAAGTTTTCAGTCACTATGCCATGTTAGTTGGTAATTTTTCAGTTGAAATTTGTGAACTGACAAACTACTTTCTCGATGCTGCAAATACAAACACCTTGATTGCTGTCGTTACTGGGAAGAGAAAACGAGAAATTAGTTTGGTTGTTGCCGAGAGGAATATTGCATACACAGTGAACCAAACGCATGCCCAGATACTGGTGACAAAACTGCTAGAAAAACAAAATCTTCTTGAACTTGCTATACATAGCGAAGGCATTGCTAAAAGACCTCGTATATTTCATTTAGCAATTCTTTTTGACCCTTTAATTTCCCATTGCCAAATTAATTTTTTGTCGTAACTCGAAAAAACGCCAGTAGGAACCTCAGTTGGCAAAAATCAACATGTCAGCAGTGGGGGTTTATTCGACGGGGGCTTATTAGCAACTTGTGGTTCTAGGGTGGGGGCTTTTCGAGGAGGGGGCCAATTCGAAGATTTACGGCAAGGGCTACTACTACACACAAACAAGTGCAACTGAGGCTCTTTTTTCAGTTCTTATGTTTACGATGCTGGTGCTAACGTATGCTTTATAAATTCAATGATAAACTTTAGGAAGCAAAAATAAGAATATTACTTAAACATCATGTGTACAATCGTCGATAGCGAACAAAATCGATTTAACATGCTGGGGAAGCGGGCAGCGCTGCAAAAGGGTTATAAACTCTTGAGGACCACGTTCTGCACAATGGTCGGAAACAGCCCCTTTGCAATGGAAATAATCTTCTTACAATCAATTTTTTCGTGTTCTGAAGACCAATAGCGCTCTTCATGAAACAATTTTCCTTGGCCATGTAAAAGGGATAAGAGTTTTGAAACATCCCAACATCCACTGTCCGTTTTAGCTCAATTTGTAAATTGTTTTATTTGTATGCAACTACAGTACTCTTCTTTAGTTTAACACAGGACACTCAACAGCCACGCTGAGTTGTGTTGCCTATACTGATATTTATGTTTTTCTAATTCCTCTGTTGTAACTGTTATTTACACCCTTTTGTTCATCTCAGTAAATGCCATTATATTGTGTAATTGATTCCTGGTTACCTGTTAAATACACTCGTGATAATATACTTGGAGGAATCAGTTTATCAAGGTTTATAAAAAGTTAAAGATAGAAGTCAAATGTGTCACCCTGTTGTCAACACCCACTCTAGATCTTTGGTGAATTGTCAACAGGCGTAATAGGTATGATTAAGTATTTAGGTCTTGACAAGAAAACAATTAATGACACCTCCCGGAAATAGCTAAACTTTGTGATAAAAATACTTCCTGTGTAGATCCATTTGTTTCAGAATATACCAACTCAAAGCGTTTACTATTCTGTATGAGATTAGTGCAAATGTTTAGCTGATATTACTTTTAAATGTTAAATTCCGATTTCATGTGTTCAATTTCAATTGTGTTAGTAAAGAAAGCTATGCAATTTTTTTAGTGATATAACTAAATACATGCATGTAGACAGGAGCTTTATCATGATATGAGTCGACTCATGTTATGTCTGTCTACGTGGCTTCCACTGAGTCCATAAAGTCAAGAATTTTCTAAATACATGCAGTTTACATTATTTATGACATTAGCAGTAGTGCATATGAGCAATAGTAATTTGACTATATTTACACAATATTCCTTCAAGGCATAAAATTAAGCTTACCTTAAGGAACCTGTATCCTGCAAAGCAAACTATCAATCCAATAATGGCACCAATCTCTACGACGACAATATGTTTGTAGTCTCTGTGGAGTAGAGATGCAACACATTTACTGAATGACATTATTTGAGATTTGATTAGCAGCTCTAAAATCCCCTCACTGAATTTGGATAGGTGTATGCTTGAAGATGCAAGATTTGCCCGTTAGCATGACTTCAGTTTAACGAAAACCAAAAAGAGGCTCTGATTTGTTGGAGGATAAAAAGCAGTGATATTCAAACTGTTATATTTTTTCAATCAGTGGTAAGTCTTGACGGACTTAAACACCTTCGGTCTTTCAAACACAAGATGAATAAAAGCTCGTTAAAGGTTTCAATATAATGTCTTTGCCTTGAGACAAAGTTGTCAAGATAAGACCATAAGCTTCGTTGCAATCGTCCACTTTGTCAGCATGAGTACAATCATTTCTCAATACAAGATCTCCATCTACATCGGTGACCAACTACCAACCCATGACCTATTTAGTTATTATAATTTTTGGTAAATTGTATTATTTGTACGATAAATTTAGAGCAAAATTGTTAAGTTGCCTATTGACTGTTTATATGACTTACTTACTGATACTTAAAGGTAGTTTGATGTACGCCAATTTCTTTTCCCGTTCTCTTTCTTTGCCTCTCTTTTCTCTTTAATGAGGTCCTTAAGCTAAACAAGTTGCTATTCTTAGACTCAAACAGGAATAATTCTGCAATTATTAACTTTATTAGAAAGGATTAAGATTTTATGAAGAAATTAACCATGTTTTGGTCGGGAGTCAAAGTTTTTGTAGCATTCGAAGTGAAACCTACCACACTGTACCCCATAGAATTTCTCGTCAAGACTAGACTAGGGTTACAGTTGTAAGTGATTCAATGCCGGCGTCTTAATTCAATTAAGCTTACATCAAATAATGAGTTATTCAAATGTAAATGGAACGTTTATACTTATACAGACAATCTTTAATACCGAAATAGATAATTGTCACATGCATTGGTTCCGTAACCCTAGTACAAGGTGAAGAATTTAATTTATTTTGCATCTAAGACTAATTCCTATCTACCATGCCTGTTCACGTCTAGCTTTCCATTCGTATAGATCATAGAGGATTCTAAGGCAGAAAGTTGTTAATAGTTGGATATTTTTCAGTGCTTTCCAGTTATGTTTCGATTATTGCCACTATGTTAGTCTTATCAAAACTCATCACCAAAGCATATCATATCAATTTGAGAGATGGTTTCCATTACCGCTTTGGTTGATTATACATTGTTTATTATTTACCTAGTCAGATTAATAGTTATGCTTAACTCGTAATCTCAGGTCCAGATAGGTAGATAAAGATCCTGATAAATTTGTCCGGCTAAACCGCCGGTCTAGAAAACCAAACCTTTAAAGCTTGAAGACGAGGCTAGATCACAATATCCTGGCAAATGTAAATGACCATTAAATCTACCTCTAAAAATTTTTGCTTCGCTTGTCACCGAATGAAAGAATGCGAAATTATTTCAATAATGTAATAAAACAGTAACAAAACTATTTTCTATAAGGGAGTTTAAATGCCTCTATTCGCCTAATTTTGGTACACTTGGATATAAACAATACTGCTATTATCTTGAGGGCTTTCCCTCCTAGTACCAAAACACCAGCAAAGATCACGACCTCTACATGTTCAAAAGATGATATATATTCTGATAAAGATTATAAAACTTTACATTCTTTTCCAAGTATAATTGCAAGCAATGTATCTATTGCATAGTAAGACTATATAAAAAACACAACGGTTAGTATTACACAATTGGACATGGGTAGAAACGACACTACCTTGATATCCATTCGTATGTCAACAACTCAAGAGGTCTATTTGTGTTGTATAAACTAAAATTATGATTAAGTGTACGCATAAGCTGTAAGGTTGGTGTTGCAGGATTTTTTTCTATTTTTGGAACGTCTGAATTGTGGTTCCAAGATAATAAAATACGCAAAGATAAAGCGAAATTATTCCATGTCTATTTTTTGGCCTTTTACGATCTTTCAAACTTTGTTTGTGTGCTCCAGAGTTACAGCAACAGGTCGCACTCGGACAACCAACAGCAAACAAGCAAGTAGAGACGTATTATCCAAATAAATTATTACATGAACAATAAGTGACAACGATTACTGTTAAGTTGCTAAAACATTTTACAAAGTTGCAAGAGATCATAAAATATATAAAAATTACTATACTTTGTTGAGAAATAAGAGTGGTAGAATCTCCAAGCTTGCTCTTCATCGGTCTCAAGACTATCCTTCCTAACATACTTAGGGTCGTCCATATTTCTTAACTTGGGATAAATTTACGCAATCGTCAGTGTCACATTATGCAATAAGAAGCTTTAAATGACGAGTATACGTTCTTGTTAATAGTATTGTGGATTAAAAGACAGAAACGATGTTTTAATGTAAACAACTGCGCCGAGGACTGGAAATTAGCGTCGTATAAGAGATTTTGGAGATGCTTGGATACGAATGTGCATAGGCGACAGAGTGTTGCTACGGAACTTAGCAAAACGCTTTAATGGTTTACTAAATGGCGAGTTTCTGATAAATAAGGGACATTGTAATTTTACTTGTAGCAAAGTCCTCGGAATTCAACGCATATTTGCGCGATATGCACTCTCGAGTCATTAGAGTTAAAGACTTTGTTAAAGTTTTAGGATGAATATTTACCGATGAATATAAGTGCTATGCTCAAAATTATGTAGGATAGTTTATATTTTATGGTGCTACACCAAATATTTTGACACATAAAAGAAGCAAATTTGTATACTCATGAGATTACAATTATAAAAGTACTTGTAAAGTTTTGTTCTTAGTTATTTATTATTTTACATCCATTTTTAAATGTTTTATCTGAAAGATTCAGTGACACTTGGCTGCTTCAATTTCTCTTAATGATTGTTGTCAACGATGTCGTCCACCTGGTTACATATTTTTCAGAGCTCGTTCTCGTCATTTGAAGCTTACAGGACCTAAGAAATTTGCTTTGTTGCTGAGAACTGAACTTATAAAGTGTACTGCTTCCTACTTCTACACTTTCCAAGTTTCTTGAAAAAAGAAAACTGGGAGACAAGACAAAACCTATTGGAAATGTCATAAGTCGTAGGCAGTAATGCTTTACAATTTGAAGACATTCAGGCATTCAGATTTCTAAACAGTTCAGATTTCTAAGTACTGTGGGTTGGTATTCAAGGAAGCAATGCTATGGTCTTTGCTTTTATCACGTTTTGTATCCTTTTGATCCCATCTAGAGCAATACGGTATGGTGGAGCGTGTCTCTGGATAAGTCTCTAGATCTTGTTGCATTATTTTCTCGACCAGACTCCTTTCAGTATATATTTTTTTGTCTTTGCCATATTAAAACTAACTATTTGCTTACGACGTAACTGTTGAATTTCTCTAATATCTAATGTTATTAGTATTAATTTATGTAGATACAAGGTGCAATAGCACATTCCAATCCATCTACCTTGGGCTATTATTCATCATCAATGCAACACATTTTTTCTTACGTAGAAACTGCAGAGGCCATTTTATTCCAAATTGAACTATGAAAAAATGATTGTCAAATCTTTAAAAATGAGCAGCTTAATGTTCATGATGATCTTTAATCTTGTCATATGAGTGAACTTTCTGAAGACAAATTTAATCCTAAAGAAATAGAATATAATAATTGCATTAAATTTCATTGTTACTTTGATTCATTTCAAAATCATGAGGGTGTGTAGAAAGAAATGTTTATTGTTTAGCGAATGTCTAGCGTTCAGTTAACGAGAAAACAGCAACGTAAACTCTTTTAAAGATCTCTTTATATTTTCTTAAACTGACGTTGTACCCAAGCACATAAACCCAAAATAAATTATAATCAATATAAGATTGGAATCAGGGGCGACATGAAAAATAAATTTATTTGAAGAAAGAGGATCAATATTTTAGAAAAACAAGTCATTCTTACAAGCAAACATAGATTCAAAACGTAGCATTACTACCCCCGTCAAGGAGGTTATGTTTTTGCCGGCGTTGGTTTGTCTGTTTGTCTGTTTGCTAACAACATAATCCAAAAATGATATGGATAGAATTTGATGAAATTATTAGAACAGGTCAGAAATGGGCTAATTACGGGTAGAAATGGGGTGATCCGGATTGAATCTCTTATTTTGGATCACTTTTTTGGTAATGAAGCCTTCATAGTGCTAGCAAGGAAGTCTTTGTGGGGATGTCCCATATTTGGTAATGACAACTTCATGAAGTAGGAAGGAAGTCATCGTGGGAAAAACTCATGATGTTTGAATAATCATTCTAATTTTGGTGGAGGTTTGGGCTCTTGGAGTGGCTCTAGTTTCTTAGTGCAATGATTTTAAGGTATTGTGTGTGCTTGGTAAACCTCGTAGAAACAACAGATTAATAAAAGTGATAGTCAATGACTTATATCTCTTGTTCTTTATCGAAACACTAAAGTAGTTTCTATTGCGTTATAAATTTTACAGAATTTATTCCTAATCAAATATCTAAGCCTTTCTTCTCTAGGAGATATTAGACAAAATTATGTTCGACGATCGACCTCGCGCAATGGAGTAACGCAGAGGTATCATTGTTAGAATCTTTAATAGCAGCCCTGAAGAGGAACTGTTTCTACTTTCTAGCTATTACTATACAAATGTAAACTGAGATTTACCCAAGTGTTATCAATGTGTATCTTAGAACACAATAGATTAGATGAAGTTGGTGCATATTATTGTCATTTTCAAGGCCAAGGTTAAAAATTTTATTCCAACCTAAAGTGTCTTGATTTCAGTAGCAATAGACAGGCCGAGGAGGAGTCACCGTAAGATGAAATGAATTTCATCTTCAGGGAAATGAAAATCTTAGGGCTGTAAGAGTGATTTTAGAGCAGTAACACTTTAACAGAGTAAACGATCCAATTACAGTATAAAAAGCAGTTAGAAAGATTAAAAGCCTGTATACTCTGCAGCCCTCTCCTCGCATGAATATGTTAACTGGTTAACAATTCAATTGATCTTATGACCTCACCGGCAGACGATAGAGTTAACGAAAGGCCATGAATAGGACAAAACGCGGTTAGTATGGAAGTTGAAATTAGTTTATGTTCTCTTTTGATCGGAATTGCGCAAACGGAAATTATAGAATAGAGTTGCAAGGAAAATAAAATAGTTAAGGAAGAAATCAGGCAGAACAGAAATTGCCAGATACGAAAGTTCCATAATATTGATTTGCTGTAGAAAGGAAGATAATTCGATTTTGTTTCAAAATGATGTAAACGTATACTGCTGTTAAAGCTGATAGGCTATTACAATGGTATCTATGATCAGCAGACTAGTGAACGTATTCCTATTTCTAGGTCTAGTACAACGTCGTGAGTGCCAAATACTCTCCCAATGGATGGATACATTTCAAAGGGATCTATGCCGTGAACGCTGGCATCAAATGGATTGGCAATCGCTTATACGGCCCTGTAAGAATAACCTCGAATACGGACAAAATGTTTGGTCGGATAAACTTAGAACAAGCCCAAAATGGAGCCATATTCTTAAAATGGACATTCGTAAAACAGGAGAGTTTAGTAAAATAGCCATTCAGAGCAGGACAAATGAAGGGAGGATCAAAGATATTGGAGGAGACACTTGGAGGATTTTTGTTCGGGGGCCGGAGTTTCTTACACCATATGTCACTGACCTCGGAAATGGAGCATACCAAGCAAGCTTTCTTATTACTAAGCCAGGATTTTACAAAGCTGAAGTCATTTTGGAATCTACTCTTTGCGATGGTTTTAAAGATCCTCCACTTGAATGGCTAAAAAAGGGTACGTCTGGTATTTAACATAATTGTAAAATGAATTCGTAGGGAAAAAACTATGGTAATTTTTCATTTAGAATAAGTTGACAATTCAAACTAATGCTAGTACATTTAAACATATTTTAACTATATCTCCATCCAATTTGCATAAAATTCAACATACACTAACCAATATTCTGGACTAATGATCACTCATGCGTCTCTCTCAATAACTGTGTCGCCTGATTTCAGGGCACTCTTTGCATTTTCTATTGCTCAGTACATTTCTATGCCTACTAAATGAAATTCAGTATTAGTTTGATTTACACTACGTAACCGCTTGCAGTAAGTTTCACGAATGTCTTTTAACATTAACACTGCACTATACGTAATAGCCTGACACGAAAATTAATAATGATATAAATTCAACTAACCGAAATATTGTCATGCAAAACAAGAAATCTTTGAATTTGAATAAAGCATGCAGATTTTTTGTGCAAAGCAAGTGATTTTTAAAATTGTAATAAAAGTTTAAGTTAATCTGATTGAAGTACAGAGATTTTTTTCAATGATGTTGTTTTTTTACATGGTGTAAATACGTTGTCAGTCATTCTTCCAATGATGTTTTTCAAAACAGTATACCTAAAAAACGTAAGCAAGCTCTTCAATTTTAACCTAATTTAATGATAATGTATTTAAGACTTGATATTGTGTTTAAGTCTTGATTCTGGCTTTAACCCTTTAAACTGTCCAGTCCAATTGTTTAGGTCCAAACGTCATACAAGCTGATGAGTACTTTATGTACTCAAGACTGAGTCAAAAAGCTAATTTCGTGTAGCAAGGCTAAATAATGATATCCAGTGTCAAAGAAATTTTAACAGGAGCCTAGAACGTGACTTTTATCAATTGCTACTCGGAGTTATTCCTTTGAGCTGAAATCTTAACTTTCATTTGGTTAACGTGTTTTCTGCCTGATTATGATGTGTGTAAAGTAACATGACAGTTACGTTGACTACATGCTATTTCTAAAAGTTGATGTCGTATTAAAATGAGGCTGAAAACAAATGGGTTTTTGAGTCACGGAATTGAAATAACAGTCTTACCAATATACAGGAAAGCTTAAAACTTTACCTAAAGAAGTGAAATATACTGAACTTTCGGCTCAAAACGCATAACATGTGTTGGAATTTTACAAACTACCCTATTCGTACTATTTATTTGCAATGGAATTTTTCTTTTTAGATCCAGAGAATTTAGGAATCGCATCTACACGTAAGATTTGGCAGCCACTTAGAGGCGGACTTGTTGCCTTTAAAGTGGAACCTTCAGATCCCAAATATCTGAAAGGTAAGAGCCAAAAAGTACAATAATGAAATCATGAGAGTACGTTCAAGGATATTGCCTGTAATATAAGTTAGCGTGTTATCTTTAAAGTGGAACCTTCAGATCCCAAATATCTGAAAGGTAAGACGCAAAACGTACAATAATGAAATCATGAGAGTCCGTTCAGGGATATTGCCTGTAGTATAAGTTAGCTTATTACCTTCAAAGTGGAACCTTTATATCCCAATTATCTGAAAGGTAAATATGCAAAACGTACAATAATGAAATCATGAGAGTCCGTTCAGAAATATTGCCTGTAGTATAAGTTAGCTTATTACCTTCAAAGTGGAACCTTTACATCCCAAATATCTGAAAGGTAAGAGCCAAAAAGTACAATAATGAAATCATGAGAGTCCGTTCAGGGATATTGCCTGTAGTATAAGTTAGCTTATTACTTTTAACGTGTAACCTTCAGATCCCAAATATCTGAGGGTAAGAGGCAAAAAATACAATAGTGAAATCATGAGAGTACGTTCTGGAACATTGTTGGCTTCCCTGTATTATAAGTTAGCCTAATGCTTTCACAATGTCTTCATCACTGTAAATTTGATAAAATTATTATTTTTCTTGCTGCATATTCCTCAATCAAATAAGCAATGCCCATCTCCTTTATAGTTTTCGTGCCATGTTCATCTCATTATAACAACTTTTATTGTTTTTCTTATCTTTTCATAACACTTTATACACTAGATTTGAGTTTAAAATTCATTGTTAGTCTCGTTCCGATGCAAAAAGCACAAATTCTTTCCAGTGATTTCGCAAGAAAATTCCACATTAGATGATGTGTACTTTTTAATGTGTATCGTTAAGTCAGAACTCAACTAAAAATATTCATACGCTCTGGATACCACTGACATTAATTACATCCTGCAAAATTTCTCGCCTAAAGAAGAAAAAGACAACACAAGTTTTTAACAACACCTTTGGTACCTCTAACATGAAAAGGTTCTTGTCCGTTGCCTGTGCTAACGAAAAGACCCATAATAAGGATCCATTTACTTCAGAGCAAAAACATGATAAAGCTAATCTAATCCAGTTTTGTTGGATTTGAAGCTATTGAAGCTAATCCACTTCAGTCGCGGTACTTGTTTGTAAGAAAGTTGTTTAATTGGTACAGTGCAACCATCAATATTTGAAACATGTCAACTCGTTAGATTTCGACTAAGCCATCAACGGATGACATCGTAGAGCCTCTAAGCAGCACTGTTCATGAAAAAGTAGGATTAATCAACATGAAACAGGAAGGGTTGCCATATCAACTGTCGTTATTCAATAAAAATCCCTGTGACAATCCAAACTAATAAAAGACTTCAAACTAAAGAGTAACAGGTAGATGACTTGCTATAAATCTTATCCTTGAGTTAAAATAACTCAGTGTAAACCCCAATTTTTACCAAAAATTGTCAAATCTGACCAGGTTTTTCTAATTGGTGTTGGATTATCCAGTTTGACAAAATTTGTTATGTTTCTAGTGCAAACAGGCGCTACACTATTTGCACTCGTCATCAGGTGCTTTAAGTTTACAATCTGGCAAACTAATGTGTCCTAATTTAAGCAAGTCAATACTGCCTTAACGACCACTAGTGTGAAAGGCACCAATATGCCCTAAAGTAAGGCAAGAACCAAATCTTTAGCAATTACAAGTTTTACAGCGTTTATTTACTCATTATCTTAAAAATTATCTTAGCACACTTTTGTGAAATTCCACTGAACTCAAAGTTTTAAAGCAATTATTTTTCAGAAACACACTACAAAAAGATAGATTTAAATTCAGTAAACATGGCAAAACGTACCTAACGAGAATACTTCATAAAATCCACTCCCTTAGTGCATTCGGAGTCATTTAACTGTGTGTAAAACGTTGTGACCAATTATAAGAAATATTAGAAAAATCTCGATTAATTGTTGTTTTGCAGAAGTGAAAAAAAGCATGGGACGCTTTAAAGATCTTTGCGGGAAGCAGTATCAGTGTGGATTACTCTGGAAGGGATTTGGTCGTTGGGTGAATGGAACATGGCATTCATACCTGGAAGGTATATTGAAGATGACTAGCATAACTTATGAACACTCTGAAAGTATCTTTATTGATACATTCAAAGTGAATCATTTAAAGTATACGAGTTCATCATTTTAAAATATTTTCAGTTTATTGAGATTTATTGTGTAAACCAGTTTCAACATTTTCAGTATTATGAGGATTTAAAAGAAGCATTAACTTACAATACAGGAGTAATTGTAGTTTGTTTACCTTTGTTTTCAGAAAACGAGGACGAAGAAGAGGCTGGAAATAACAGATGCAAGCGAGACAAAATTGGCACCCTCAAAATTCATGGTGACTGTTTCACGCACCATTTTACAGACAATTTTACAAATGGCACACTTTGCAAGAGAACATTTAAAAAGTGTGACAGGTCAGTGAATGAATAGTTTAACAGTAGTTTGTAAAACCATATTAATTATTTTATATTTTCTACGCGTATCATTGTTTTGTTATTGGTATTAGATTCATCTGTGCAGCACAGACTGTACTTCAAACAGAAATCGAATTAGAAGACAAGAGCAAACTAGAAGCAATCCAAGAGCACAAACGTCTACCAAGCCAGTTTTATTATTCAATTAACAGGGGTTTTCAACGTGATGATTTCCTAGTCTACTGCTCACTGGACCCTGGACCTTGCTTTTGTAAACATTGCTTCGCGCCTTCAAAGGTGCAAAATGCTATTTTGGATCGTATTTTACTTGTTTATCCCTACGTAATAAGAGTATAAGAGGACCTCGTTGTCTTCTTGTTTATTGTTGGATTATCTTTCACTAACACTATGAAGATTTCATTCCTGGATCCAGACGGTGATCCCGATCCCCACTAAAACTTAATCACCTTTAAGTGAACAAACTTCTGAACTATCCGGAAAATTTTGTCAATATCCTTTTATAACTTTTTGAGTTATTTTGCTAACATACAGAAAGACAGACAGACAAATAAAAAATCGACGCCAAAATCATCAAAGGCAACAAATCATACAAATGCATATCATTTTGAAGTTTTGACATCTGACATATGCCTTAAGTCCAAATGGATTCTGTTATCAGGAAAGACTTGATAACTTTTTAGCTGGAGTTGCTTAAGTAGTATGAATTGATATTGGCCAAAAAAACTTTGATATTGTTTACATTTCAAACTCCAAATACTTCTATCAAATCCAATAATATGATGATAAAATAGCTTCACGTGCATGTCTCGCTTGAAGTAAGATGGTATTTGTGCAAGAAATTACTCGTTCTCGTCTGCTTTTAATCTAATGGCTAGCTTTGCAGATTCCAGGATGTAAATTATTGGTCAGAACGTTAAAAGCAATTAGAGGACGTCATGTTGCATCTTACCATATATTGCCTATACAAAAAATCTACATATTCAGGGGAAGATTGCTTGTTTCTTCTTAAAGGGTTAAACGGGATATTACTAAAACGCATATTTAAGCAGTTCTATTTATCAAAATTTGTAACAAACTGTGTTGTTGCGGATTTAGACAATCGCAGTATTTGCTGTAAGGTAAATTATTGTCATTAAAAATTTCCTCTCCCCCTAGGCTGCCATAATTCTACTGATTTGTATTCTTGCCTTTAGGACAAGTGATTGGTTGTATCCAGGAACAAAATTCTGCATTGATGATGAACTAAATAACAAGCCAGTCCTCAACGCGAGAGAAATGTCATTGAAAAGAGCCTTAAAGTATCTCAAAAATGTACTGCGTCGAAATGAGATGGATGAGCGAAGCGCGTTGCTTCTCAATTATGGATCACAGTTTATCGAGTCCTTGACATTTGCAGCCTACAAAAAGTTAATTGACAGAGTAGTACGATCATTGAGAAGGTACAAAGGTCAAGCGGTTTATAGGACCACACCTTCTACATGGAAGCCTGCCGACAAGCCACTAGACGCCTTTAATAATTATCAGGTTAGTAGTTTGAACACCGATTGAACATAAATCAGAGCCTTAACAAGATAAATTAATTTCTTTCTTAGGTTCTCTAATTTCTTGTGCTTGTCTCATTTCTATCACAATGACAAGGAACATGTACGCAGATGAGATTCTGTAGATCAGACACGGATTTCTGTGTAAGAGGTTAGCTTCCTGTTTAACCATATCTGCCTGGAACGATGTTCCAAAGAGCACTCGTAGGCTTGTTTTTAAGTCCGTGCTGCGTTTCCATAGATGCCACTTCATTTTTGTATCAAAAAGTCAAGTATAAACTAAATTTGCAACAGAAATTGGAAGATATTCAACAAAAAACAAGTATAAGTGCTTAATTATGGAAATTATCTTCATAGGACTGGAGTGATAATGATGCCCTTTTTTAAGATTTTGCATTCATAAATCAGTCAATTTTAGTGCTTCCATATGTGACTTATACTTAACTCAATTGCATACAACTAGAATTAAAGCTTGGCCTATTATCCTGTGACATCGGGTGTAATGCTTTCATTAGTCACTACAAAAGGGTAGATTATATTTGAATACTATCAGCATCTTCCTCGCTCTTCTGGTCAAGTAATCTTCTGCCTTAGTTGCTGCCACTCTGCAGTCCCAGGGCAACAGCAATCTGTCTATAACTTCGTATCTTAAACCTATCACGTTGCCACTTGTCAAAGAAATTGTAAATTATTCATTCTCCAAATTACATATTTGTCAGGAAAGCTCTCTTGACTGCCAGCTTCTTTTGGTTAAGCAAAACTTGCCACAATTTATGCAAATATGTAAATATTTAGCTTTTGTTGCTAGAAGATATGATATGCAACAGCTGTCAACATTCATCACACACAATGAGATCTGTATTTGTTTAATAAAACCACATAAAGTACTTAGATGTCCCACACAAGAGTTATCGCTACATTATCTACTAACGTTGCTTTGATGGTTTTTGACAAGTTGTTAACAATTGACCATATTTCGATTCCCCACTTGCAGCGCACCATGTTGTTTAATGCGTACGCCACATCTGCTATGTGTCAAGCTGGCTTGCCGGTGGTGGACATATTCCAACAAAGTGTTTCAAATCCAAAGCAGGAAGACACGCGATTTAAGTACAACAAGATTTATCCGCTCATGGATAACGTTCTAGCCTCTTACTTTGAAGGAAGAGCAATAAAGGGATGTGAGCCAACCAAAAAATCATTTATTGAGAAGATCAGACAACTTGATCCTGGAAGATCGAGCATTGTTCATGAAGCAAATGCAACTATTGGGGCAGAGCAAGAGCATCTTCTTAATAGTACGGAAATTAACAATGAATCATCTGGATACGCCTCAGAAATGTTGCAAGATCCTGGAAGCTCGCAACAAGCAGAGGATGTGAACGGGGATTCAGAAGTTCAAAATGGTAACCAAACTGAATCTCAGTCACTGACAAGTAGTACAAATCGGAAACAGAATATCATAAATGTCAAAGTCGGTCCAGATGAACCACAAGAAAGTGAATTACTGGATGCAAACGCAAAATAGATTTAAGTATTCGCTTTAGCTAGAATTAAATATCAACTAAGCAAAGAAAAGAGGAAAGTAATTCAAATCATGCTATTAGCTTTTGTTCACTTTATATTAACATGGTTGAATTTGTCATGGCACAGATTAATGAGAATTGAACTTTCCCTTTAAATGTTGAACACCAATAATGTGCAAATGATATTAAACAGTTGTGAATAGCTGATACACGCAGACAGAAAGACAAAATTTTTGTGCCATAGTCAACAACTTTTCAAAAATGATGTTTGTAAATCATGTCCAAATATCTGTTCCTGTGTACAGCAAGATTGAAGTCAATGATTTCAATAAATAACACCAAAATGTCTCATTGCAAGCTTATCAATATTTTTGTATCCATTCTATAATAAACGATAACAGCAAAATTTAAACACGAGAATAGTAATAGTGTAGATGTCAGTTCACAAGTAAAACTTTGATTAGATAGAACGGTCTTAGTATTTTAAACTCTAGCGATGCAATATTGAACATGTGTTTTTGGTTTCATTGCCACATTGTACGCAAATATTACAACAGTGTTAAGATATAATCAACATGCATTTTTCGGCATTAGGGTACATAGTGGTTGTAATATGGGTTTTTGCTTGCCCGTAAATTTACAAAGTATAATACGCTGGAAGGCTTAACATAGTTAGCCAAAGGGTACGGCTTGTTTATTAAAATAATCATGGCTTTAATCGAAAAGCAATTTGCTAAAATATACTGTTGCGTACTGTAGGTATGCCACTTAGCTGATAAAAAATCTGTGGTTCTAGATAATTTAGTATAAAACTTTCTTCCTTCGCTCACTAAATTTCCACATCGACTGTTGTTCACTATTTGTAACTGAAGTAAATTAACGGTTGGTTGTTGTAAAAATAACGGAAAATAAAGCTCCTTGAAAATCTACGGCAATATGAGTTTCACACTGCTTTGGCAATCGTAAACACGTTTCCTATCTGCTCAATACATCTCTTTCTTTCAAACATCTCAGTGTTATATAAAAGGATTCATAACTATCCATCATTGCATTTCAAGCCGTGGTCCTGTTGTTTATAGAAACAAGTTATGGCAATTTTGTTAACTTATGATCATTATTTTACGCTTAACTGCTATTCGTAATAATAAATTGTGATCTTAAGGGTTTGTAAAATAGTTTCTCATGTTGTGATTAGAAGATATTTGTTTGCAACGATTTGATGAATGTTTCATTTGCTGTCTCTTGTCTTTGCTATTGTCAAATATCAAGTAAAACTAAGCATTTATGTTTTCTTTTCTTTTCGGTTTGAATCTCCGTCGTTAGAGATCTAATAAAACCCCAATATTAACAGGCTTGGGTAGTCAAACTATTCTTTATTGTGTCTGACATAACTTTCATAAAAAGCACATTTTACAAATTAGTAGTAAGTGATATATGTTTTACAATATTGGCTTACGTTCTCGACAAAGTAAGAGTTATAATATTGCGTGATAGGCAGAGTATGATTATATTATCCAAGAAATACAAGTAAAATAATTGGCTTTTGATACAACTGTGAGAAGACATTGTAGTATTTGCTAATTTGCTTTCCCGAGGCCTTCTTCCACTTCCTTTCAAATAGTAATAGTGGGTTTTCTTTAGATTCTCTGTCTAATTCTTTGCCTGGTCTAGGTTCAGAGTTGTTTTCTAAGAAATCCTTCACCTCCAAAATCATCGAAATTATCAAAGTAAAAATTATATTTTCTGGTATTTGATTCCATATTTCATTCTCTGATACAGAGAGAACTTTTTTCATCGAGCAAAGACACGAGCTATTCGAAACATATTGACAATATGTACGATTGCAATCAAACCTACCACTATCTGGAATATGCTGATAAATAGCCTTCAGTAAAGGTTCTATATGGATATACTTCAAACATGATAACAACTAAAGAGCTCACGAAAGCGTTTAAATCCCTTTCAAGTCATAACACAATTGACAAAAAATTGTCTTTTACGCATCAATAATCAAACAAAAATGTTTCTGAACAGGCACAAGTAATGGTAAAAGTTAGTTGCATTCCATCTGCTATTATAGATTAAAATACAACCTGTTCGAAGGTCCGATTTAGGAAAATTGTCCTATCCATTACGTTGCTAGTTCCTAGCTGTGTCGCTGTGAGAAGTGACATCTGGTTTATTTTTATTGCTTAGCATCAAAAAATACACTGGTCGAGAAAAAATCGAGGTCTTTCTAAGCAACACTTGTTATTGACCGCAAAAACTGTGCTTGAGTTGAGACAAAATTTATGTTGCTATGAAATACTGTTAAAAAGATATAGACAGAAATTTAACTACAACAATTTCCTCCAAGATGCCACTGGTTTTAGGTACTTAAAAGTATATACTTTAGAAAGTCAGAA
>JANTCA010090987.1:0-13490 GCA_024741275.1 Chironex yamaguchii
GTATGAAGTATAGTATCAAGTATGAAGTATAGTATCAAGTATGAAGTATAGTATCAAGTATGAAGTATAGTATCAAGCATGAAGTATGGTATCAAGCATGAAGTATGGTATCAAGCATGAAATATAGAATCAAGCATGAAGTATGGTATCAAGCATGAAATATAGAATCAAGCATGAAGTATAGTATCAAGCATGAAGTTTATGGCAACAACGGCAAACTGTTAGCTTAAAAAATACGTAGCAAAGCGGCTAACAAAATAAATTAGTAAAAGATGAATTGCTTTTAGCTGGTGACAATTAATTCATTTGTGTTCCACAATAAATTTTATACTTTTTAAGAACTGATTAATTTTGAATATGACATTTGGAATACTTGACATAACCAGCTGTCAGGTGTACTGCAACCAATTCATTATTTTTAGAAGAGAAAGCAACCGAAATATTCCACGTACGTGCGATTAAGGCTATCGAAAATTATCTGGTCAAAATATTTATTGCTACTCAATAAATTAATTGATTTATGACCATCGATTAATTGCAATCAATTTCTGGAAATCATTGGTGCGAAACAGAAATACAGCCAAATAAAGTCATACCAAGCTAACCCGAGCAGAACCAAAACCAAAGTGAATCGCCGACCAAACTTAACCAAAAGTCACTGGTACCAAATGCAAAAAAAATCCAAGATATAGCTACAAACACAACGTATGAAAGCGTTCTGCCGCAGCTCAGACTAGAAATGTATTACACTGGGTGTCATCTAAGTAGTAGCATTTTGACCACTGGTTTCCTGTGATTCGACACTTTCCTTTCATCGAAGTAGAAAAATAACCCAACATAGAAGACTTAATTCTGTCATCAAGCAGCTAACAAGTGACAAATTTGCATGCCCATATTCCTGCTAAAGATGTAACCAAATTTGATACGTATTTAAGTAACTTGCATGAACAAACAAATGCATATTATTATATAAGAACACCACTAGTTCGTGGTAATTAAGTCAATTTAACAGTATACTGTAAACACGAGAGACCTACGCCACTTACATGCCTATCACCATGTGGGTTGCTGCCTTGCCATTTCAGTCCTTACCATAAAATCGGCCTTGCTTGCTTAACACTTCCCCAGCTTTCTTGACACAGTACTTCACTGATTTTTAACGAAGTGTACTGGACTGACTTTGTATAACGTGTCGAATCAACTGTAAAATTCTCAAGTTTCTGAGCACGTAATACAAAGAATACACTGGCGGAAATGATACGTTTATCATGTGCTTAAACTACAAAGAGATGACTCGACCTCTGTTCATAAATTTGTATCAATGTAACCAACTTAATTCTAGAACAAATCAATTAAGCTTAACGGTTGATATCTCTGTAGGAAGTGTTTTTCTATGTAGACAAGGTACGATAACAGAATCATATAGTCTGTCGTCCTCTTTCGTTTAAAGAGCTTCCTATCACTCCTCGTTGGCAGGGTTACTTGAAACAATAAATGTGTAATCCAGATTGTACTCTATCACGCAGCCAGAGTGAGTCAATAGAGGTTCCTAATCTTTGTGTGCGCGATACAAAATTAAAAATCCGATCCGAGCAGTTTTACAGCAAGCTTAACTATGCCTACCTAATAGCATGTTTTGGCCACAGCAGGTAATGTAAATTGATACCAGGGTAACACTGTCATACTGATCTTATTCCCGTGATAACTGCTTGGCTTCAGACAAAATAACATTAGGTCAAGACCTCCTTGATTCATAGCAATGTAGAAAATTGGTGGCAATGTTTCAATTGTCGCAGTTGGCTTTGAAAAATCGTGTATCGGAGACACGTCTTCTACTCGAAATGATTTTGACCAAAAATGACAAACCGACATTAATAACGTAGATTATATTTCTCTTCTCTTGTATTTACAAACATGTGCTGACTTTTACATATCATAATTCGTCGGCGAAAATCACATAAGTAGTTTCCCGACGCTTTATCTCGACTGTCGATCGCCTACGACATATGAAAAACGGGAGTCATCGTCAATAACCGGAGATATATTCGCCTGCCTCCGACCGACACGACACTTCTCGATAAACACATAGTTTAGAAATTAATGGAATAGAAAGACGCTTGCATTCCCGTTAAAGAGTATTTACTGACAATAGAAGATTTTAGTTTTCTAGTTCTTTCCAAGGAGCCTACCGCATAGACACCATTCTGACAAAAAACTTTCCATTGCCCTGCTTAACACATACAACAGACCATACTGAGGCTGTTTCGTCACAGGTATTTGGCGTAAAGAGTGCCTGCCGATTTAACGCTAGCGTAAAATCTGAAATTTCTCTTAAAAGCATGCAAGGGAGGAGCTAGAAACGTATTGGCGTAGATGCCTCTGGCGCAAATCTGTGTCATGCGGAATTAACAGATTCCCGTATAGACAACAGACAACTCAGCCTTTCTGTTCAATGGGAACGATCGACGAACATACAAAATTTACGCATTGGTAATTGTCTCTGACTGATTACAGTACATAAAAACCAACTTGGAATTTCTACCACAACGTCATTTTCACAACTTCGTTAACTGTATTGTTAGTGAGGTCAAGGATCAACTGCCTAGGTTTGTTCACAAAGCAAATCCTCGACGTGACGGAGCCATTTTAGGTGATATTCTCTTAAGCCCTTATAAAAGGCAAGGAGTGGGCTCAAGAGTTTTAAACAACTAGGGAAGGCGCTGTCGGGTGTCATGCGGGAACTACTCCCCAAAATTCCAGACACCAGACAGAGAAATCAATTGTCCACACTTGGACTTGCCGACGATTAAAAATTGTTGCTTGAAGGCTGTGTTGAAAAACCGTCATCTAGATGCATTGTTGCCTTTTGTGCGCAAGTCCATAAGTACTTGCAGTGATTATTACATGTGTTATGTGCTGCTGCTTACAAAATTAAACTACAACCCCAGATGACTCGGGTCCAGTCCCTCCCAGACATCCTACTGCAGAAATAATTATCTTCGGAACCATTAAAATTAAACAAACAGAGAGATGACTTGAAATAAACATTGATTTGCTGAGGAATCACTTTAAAATTTCGATCTGTCAAAAGTTTCAATAGCGATTATATTTCTTACATCTGCCTACCTTGCCACAAATGTGAAGCTTTTCTTCTGAGTCCGCAGTTGGAGGTGGTATTTCCCTACCTTGTGAGGGCCCAGATATGTCGATCTCTTTGCGAATTTCATGTAAACGCATATCTCTTCCCTTGTTGTTTTCATCATGATGATTATCATCCTCGTAGCTAAATCCATGCTCCATTTTCAAGCTTTCACTGCAGCACAAGAGCGAAATAGAAAAACATCTCTTAAAAAATAACTCTAAACAGAGACAGTAGTGGCAAATTCTGGGAGGTGCCCCTGGGGCGGGCTGAGTGTATGGATACCCCTATAAAAGACGACGTTCCATGTGATTTGCACTAATTGTATTGATATAAGCAGCAGCAATGAAATATTAGTATTGATATAGGAAGCAGCAGCAATGGCATATTAGTATTGACAAAAGCAGCAGCAATGGTATACCAGTATTGATATAAGCAGCAGCAACGACATACTAGTATTGATATAAGCAGCAGCAATGGCATACTGGTATTGACATGTGCAGTAGCAATAGCAGTTCTAGTTTTGCTGCTAGCATTTTGAAGGAGGTCGGGTACTAGAACTCTATTTCTGCATTTTACAATACCGTGCCTTTTGCAGAATTGTCGTATGGAACTGGAATCATGTATAAACGGTTCCTTCTACATTATTTTGCTAATTTTGGCAAGATTCACGAGCAAAGAGCTGCCAGTACACGCCAGCGTAGTACAGCATTAAAAATGTCATCAGCCATATGTTAATTCACAGCTTCTCTATACCTCTCTCTTTCGCAGCTGTTTGAAATTTGACACAAATCTGTGGGTTAGGGTCTAGTACCTGTTAACCAATCTTTAATGACTCATTAGCCACCGATTCACATTTGTGGTACTCCATGATACGATACCCAGGCGTGTACTAGAACAAACTTGTGTTTACAGTAAAGTGAGTGCATAGCTATTTATCAAAGCATTTAATAGTAGGCAGGCAGTTTAATCTCCCAAAGACTAATCACTGGGTGAATTAGCTGTCTGTTAACAGTTGGATTGGGCTGATATTGTGCATTTATAACTTGACACCTTTGCTTTGTGATCCCTGCAATAAAAGTACTTGAACTTCAGTATATTCAGTAGCGTATGGAGCACCGGAAAACATAGGGGTGCGGTGGGTCCTTCTGCAGGCAATATTTGTCTAATACAATGGTTGTCAAATTATGCCTAATGGTTACCCCCCTTCATTTTGATATTGATTTAATCAGTAGCGTCCATCGATTTGTACACTCTTGCGACATACTTGAATCGTCGCGCTGACTGACGTGCTCATAGGAAGATGAGGGAGTCGCGACCCCCACATTTTCAAAACGATAGTCCATAATTTATGCACAAAAATACAATCAACGATAACAGGTAAACCTAGTCTAAAATGACTGGTCGCAAACCATTTCGAGCTAAAACACCTTCTCCCTCCCCGGAGTTGAGGCATTTAAATGACTATTGAATTATACCTTAGCGAATACAAAAGTGACAGCTGGTCTACTTCATTACATTACTTGGCCTAATGGTACTACGTTTCAAGGACCACAAAGAGCAGTCATAACAAAATTGGTTGCATCTTAATTAAAACTGATATCCATTGCGTCTCAGGTTCTCATATGATCGGAAATCAACAAACGACACGTAAGAATCTTATCTGAGTCACATGAACTAAACCCATTTTCAATGCCTCAGGAGGTACAACCATCCGTGGCACTTGAGGAAAACAGTTTATGACAAGGTTAGCTGTTGTTAAAATTGGCTGTTTAACTTAACGAATGTTTCTGTGAATTTATCTTTAAGATTTAAAACGGATGGCATTTGATGAAGAGAGCGAATGATAGCAAATTGTGTACAGAACGTACACCAAAGCAACAGTACCATGTTGTTCATTTCAAAAACAAAAACAAATATTTGTTGACAAATAACAGAAACTCACCTTAACAATTTTGGATCAAATGAGCGTCTGTTTTGAAAAAATCCTACGCCATTTGATGAGCTTCTAAGTCTGTTTAATGACAGCTTGCGACGTGGTATCTCTGCTGTCTGACATGGAACATTGACCTTGCTGTTTCCTATCAACTTCACTCTTTGAGGGGATCTTCCTTGCTGATCGCATTTACTGTTACTGCGCCTATTGTCCCAAGCATCAGGACTTCCGGTTCTTGGCTCTGTGTTTGAGAGGGAGCTGTGATCCTTTCTTCCCGATA
The DNA here is from genome assembly GCA_024741275.1 of Chironex yamaguchii. Taxonomy (NCBI): domain Eukaryota; kingdom Metazoa; phylum Cnidaria; class Cubozoa; order Chirodropida; family Chirodropidae; genus Chironex; species Chironex yamaguchii. The sequence goes on from JANTCA010090987.1 coordinate 5,356, forward strand.
GTGGAGAATCTGTCGTTGCCTGACAACTCTCAGCACGGTTAGAACAACTTGTCAAATTTTCATGGACATTTGCTGTTCCGTGCCTGTCATTATGGAATAGCCTTTCACTTCCTTCACTTTTGCTCCATTCTTCAGCCGACGGGTTTATCGAGCGCACTTCTCCTGGAAGTCATGAAAAAGTGACGAGAAACAGGACGCAGTTTTAAGTGTAATAATACTCCCTTTTCGCGTAGCAACTCGGTAATCCAGAGCCAGATAAATTACGGAGCTTGCATAAAAGCAGAGTAATGTTATCATGAACTACGTTAATAAACTGTAGCGATGACCAAGCTGAGACTCGAACCTGAATCTTGCGACTGCAATCGTAACAGTTTTTCTGCTGTGCTAAACAGGTTAGTTTCATAAGTATGCAGGATTGAAACCCTCAACTTCATCAGTATGCAGGCTTGAAAGCCTCATTTGAAGTTTGTGCAGGTGCCAAGCAGTGTTTCACTTGCAATTTACTCACAAAACACTGATGAAAATTGTTTTAAGGTCATTGATGCATTAAAACGAGCGCCACATATATTGTATTGACCGAATTATACGTAATGTAACTAACTTAAAGGAGCAAGATGCAGACAATAGTATACAAACAAAGGACAAAAAGCAAACATAATTGAAAATAATAGGAAAACAAATAATTGACATACGCAAAACGACAATTACGTACAAAAAACCATAGATTGTACACAACAAAACGTAAAGCAGCCCCAACTGTCACAATAATGTGATTTTAGAAGCCCTCAACCACCCACTGATGCCATGTTTACCATTGTGAGACCCAGGTTCAAATCTCGAGCCAATTGTCAGTACGTTTGCCTTGTTTTCACAATAAAATATACAATTGTGTTTAAGTTCCAATAATAACAGGTCACTTTGGGAAACACATCTATGATTCCGTTATAAGCTCAAAGAACTCATTATTACTTCAAAGAGTGCTATTGGTAATTGGAGAAAAAACTTTCCATTGTTTCACCTTGACTACAATTAATATCTCTTGTGAGAGTAAATAGTCAATAGACAATTACTGAATTTCCAAAGAACATTACAAGTTCTACTGTTGTACCACGTGGCACTAGCATTCTACCGGACCCAGTCAGGAGCCCTGGGTTTTATGCCAAGATAGTCACATTCATTACTTCTGTTTATTACACTAGATGCCTACCTACATTTATCAGAAATTTGTACAGACGGCGATGTCTAGAACGTACAAAGAGATGCCACTTGTAAGCGTCTTTGCCAATACACAGACCTCAGTAGTGTCAGATTGGGATCTGGAAGAACCGAGTTCGAACCTCAGGCAGTCATAGTTGAAGCTTTATTGTGGGTCGTTAAAGGTAAATAGACTTTGCGTCGTAAATTTGATGTATCAGTCATCGATTAAACTAATGAATGCGTTGTGGTCCTGACGAAATGATTCCCTTTAAGGTATCTGATGCTTATTAAGCAGGAATGAGCAAAGCTAACTAGGATGATTCCATATAGAAGACCACAGGGTGGTCTGATGTAAAGATTACAAGTAATGCTATGACGTGCGCTCCGGGTTCGACGCCCGATTGGTCATAATCATAACTTTATTTCCGTTCGAGAAAGAGAAAAATGAAAATCTGACCAAATATCAGCCTTCATGACGAGGATACATATCCTTGCTTTTCCATAGCAAATAATGGCTGTTATTGAATGTATATCCTGCTGTAGATCTGCGTTTAAAGCAATTCTGAAATAAGTTTAGTTGGTGCAAAAACTATATAATCGTGTGATGCCGGTTAGTGACGCCATCAACAAACCATGACATCATAAATTCATCTCTGAGAAACAAGGTTTGTCTAGCTCAGTGCTCAGAGGAGTGTACTCGGAAAACAGCAGGACGCGAGTTGGCTTCCATCTGAGGCGTTTGGCTTTTGGACGATAAACCAAGTGGAAATGGCTTACGGTTTTTTAGTAAAGTGTCAGACCAAAAGATTTAAGGTGTCTTTTTAGCGCAATCTCGCAAATTTTTAAGGCAATCATCAAGTCTTATACCACAAAAAGATTGTTCAAATGTTTGTGGAGGATGCCGATGCTTTAGTCGAGAGGGCAGAGTTTTGTTCACGGCTGTGGTGAGTCACGGTACGAAGAGACGATAAATATTAAATCAAGTGGTGATAAACTCCTCAACAAAGCGACCTTACACTTGCTCGCAATCCTAAAATCCTGTCACATAAGATGCTTACCTTGCTGCAAGGGGTGTCTTGTAATGCCTTTGTCCCTGTCCTCTTCCTCAAGTGTTCTCAGCATCTTTTTAGCAGCATTCTTTTGCCCGTCAATGTTATAAAATGACCTGCGGTGGAATCTGTAGAAAATAGGAAACGGAATCGACGAAAGAACATGTTTCACCTGAATAGCGAGAGAATCAAAGGTAACAAGAGAAGTAGAGAGACTGTGACGAGGTTTATCAAGCGTAGAAACTGCTAGGATGTGGCACTGACGCCAGTCCAAAACTTTCTCTGGCGTGTCTTCAGAAGAAGCAAAGTTTTTGTTAGCACAGTCCTACATGCAAATTCGCCAACAACCTACGTTGATTCTAAGCAATGATATTCAGCACCAGTTCCTTGTTTACGTCATACAACAAGGACATCGCCACTTGGTCTAGTGGTTTGACTATCATTTGTTCGCCACGCAAATCTTGTGGAGTATTACCCTCCAGAGAAGTCCCGTCGTTTTTGTTTCATGGGGTCTTCCGTTTTCATGTCTGGACGCCACTGCGAGAAGGGCCATACAAAATACAACGGAGCACTCGCTTCATGCAGAAGTTACTCAAGTACTGTATTAGTATTGTTTACAGATTATAAAAGATCTCAAACCGGATGCAGTCGGGATAAAAGCAGAAGAGACCATCGGCATCCTACGTGGTATACACTAACAGGGTTTTTCAAAAACGCAAAGTAAGAAAGAGATAAATACTATTGATGCATTTGGTGTTACGACGGGTTATGACGCAGACATTTAGTGCATAGCAGAGGTGTTGTATCTAAGGTATATGAGTATTTACATATCAAAAACACATTATTTATCTGCAACTATATGATCAAATAAATCTGCTATCTGTGCTATCCCTTCCTCTTATTCGTTTACATAACTAGACCTTGTAAGTAGACAATTCACGAAAGCATAGTCATATACCTTATAAGTTGAAATTTCTACTTTGATTAGACCCTGACCCCAAGGCGTTATATTGGTTTGACTTTTTTTAACCTTTTAAGCCTGACACAGCAGATGGCGAGGAGCTTATTGATGTTATTAACCCTCTAGTTGAACTATTTTACAGTAAAACATGATCAATGTCACTTCACAAGAGAACAGTTAGACAGCAGTAGTTCCTGAGATGTGTTGAGACAATTCGACCTAGATCATGTAAGTAATACTATACAATCACCCTACCCTTGCTTTAAGTGTCAAAATATGATATCTACCGTTATGCCCCATAAGAGTCTTTCAGCACTGTTGTCTATAGAGAAAACGTCTCCTTATTACTTGTAGCAAACGTATCAGTTCATTATCTTATTGGAAATGCTACAATAACAATCACATTTATTGTCACAATGTCTTATTAAGGGACTAATTACACCAAACAGAAGAACATGTTGTTTTGTGTATGACTAGATGCTCATTAGCACAGTGTTAAACTGCATAGAAATATTAGAATTATTCGTCTTAATCACTTGTTTACCTATCAACCTCTGTAAAGAATAGCAAGTTTAAATGTTTTTGTTGTGAGTATCTGGGTAAATTTGCATAACGTAACCTGCGTTTATTCAACACAGTACAGATAGACGCTGAACCAGAACAGACACACATGCTTTTTCATTTCTTAAAATAATGTAGAATAGATCAATACGAACCTTAATTCCACATGTATAGTATAAACGCAAATTCTGGAGTCATGGAAAGATTTCAAGAAATAACATGAACATCCAATAGTTGCGTTGTAGAATGTAGTGTTGGCCCTGTTAAGCGTATTATTGCAACAAATATGTGATTACCTCCACCAGGACAATGCCGTACTTAGCAAAGGGGCAGGGGGGACAGTTGCCCCCCCCAGAAATTTTCAATTTTGTTTAAGGTTTTTGATAAGGACTTCTGAAGTCATAAAGAACTATCCCACAACTTAGCATATGCCGGAAGATGTCACCTAATTAGTTTGTTCGCGTATAAAAAGATGTTTTCTGGTGATGTAAAGACGAGGGTCACAAAAATGTTACCCCAAATGCCCCCCCCCTTAAAATCTCCTGTGTACGGCCTTGCACCAGGAGGTTATGTTTTTGCCAGGGTTTGTTCATCTGCTTGTCTGCTGGTCTGCCTGTCTGTCCATTCGTTAGCAAAATAACTCAAAAACGTATGAATGGATTTTGACGAAACCTTCCGAAAGTGTCCGACCTGGGATAAGGTAGGATAAATTATTTTTTAAAGGATTCTCTAGCATTTGAAGCATATTTTTTCATATTTGTGCATATAACTTGGTCAACGCACTAAGGGAAAAATTGCAGGACAAGCTCACCAAAGGATCTCCAAAATAAAACAGTTTAGCTGTCATGAACTATCATGTTCGGGAAATTAGATTTCCCCTTTACTAAGCACTGGCATCACCAAATTTTCACAGAAAGACATATAAGGTTCAAGAACCACTACTAACCAGGACACACTGTTAAATCAGATCTACACATACTGTAATGTCAAAAGGGATCATAATTCAGTTACAAATCTATGCTTTAAATTAACGAACGAGTATGTACCATTATCAAAATGAGACTACAAAATGTTTGGCTGGAATCACAATATATTTGGCGGACGTCAACGCTCTATGAGTGTTTTTCTAATGTACTAATAATATTCTGTAATAAAATAGAATGAGAATCTGATGGTGAAAATCCATGTGAATCAGATACTCTTCTTTGATACAAATCAACCACGACATCATTATCAACCTTCAGTGTAATAACCTGCTAATATAAATGAAACGTGCAGAATGGAAGAAAAACCCATCAAATCTTGAAAACAAAGAAAATTGAGGACTTGAAAAAGGAGATGCGAGACTTAGAAAGGTGCAAATGAAACACAAACAAATACTATCAAGTAATGGGTTAAATCAATTCCCTCAAGAAAACTATTGAAAATGTACGATAAAGGCTTCAGCTCATAGTATCATGCTCAAAAGACCAATTTGAGGTGACTTCATATTTTGCTGCACTGTCCTCGTCATAGACCATTTTTGAACCAGCGGAAACTACAGCTATAGACCATCAACTTCATTTCTCTCTTGAAGAAATGAAGATGATTGTAAAGAAGCTAAAAGTGATAAGACTGCAGGTATGGATTGAGTGCACACACGACTCATCAAATATGGTTCAAATACACTTCTACAATAGATGATGAAATTTTAAACCAATCCAGCAAAGCAAAAGAACACCCAAAATCTGTTTGAACTGGCATTCTAAACCCACTGTGAAAACCTCCAAATACAAATGAAAGATTGAATATCAGACTTTTTATCCTTGTTTTTCTTTAAAGAAAAATATTGGGACTGGCTCAAGCAACATATTCACTGAAGTCAAGCAACTAACCAATTGGGACGTTCCAAGAACAGAGCAGGCTTTTTGCAAACAAAATATTAGTGAAGAAAGCTATTATTTCTGAAAACTTTGAATTATTTTTGCTCGAACTATATACGTCAAAAGCCTTTGATACAGTAAACGGAGAAAAACGGACAAATTTTGACAAACTTTGTTACTGACATGTGAGGTGCACATGAGAAATGGTGTTATACTCAATGTAAGAATTGAGAAGGAATTTGGAACAGACATTAAAACATCCGTGGAATCTGTCTGTTTATCTATTCTTCCTTTTTAACCGTATCTTGCATATGCGATCAAGCCCTTACCACAACAGATTGAGAAGGTTGACTACTATAAGCCTCTATGGTCTGCATTGAACTGGATTCTTGTCAAAGATATTAACAAAGATGATGTAGACCCATATCACGACATTGACGAGATATGACAACATTACATTTAAGAGATCATATCAATCAAAGATTAACCAAATAAAACACTCAGCACTGAATATGTTACGAGGAGGTCTGACAGTAAACACAACCAAAACAGAACATTTGTACATCAGTAGAGAAACCAGTGATGACTGCCAAAGAGTCATGTACCTTGGCTCTATGCTTGAACATTAAAAAATTGAAGATTCTAACCATGGATTGCTAGAAGTAGATTAAATCACATTTTCAGCACAAAGGCATAAGTGAACAAGTTGGCTCAAATTATTTCCTACGTACATAGAAAGTGTCTTTATGTACAACTAAGAGTTATGGACAGTAACAAAGACACTGAAAAATGCCATTGATCTATTTCGGAGAGAAATGCCGTGTAAGGTAGTACGGATAGAATGGCCAAGAGTTATGATAAATGAGCAATTGTACCACAGAACAAACCAACAGCTAGAAGATCACAAATACACGTTTGTCATGGTTTGGTCACTTTTTATGGCTACCCGAAGACACATGTGCTAAAATGGCACTCAAAATACTGTGAAAGCGCGAAAAGACCAAAAGGTAGGACAAATATAACACGGATTGGCACTGTGATGTATTACCTTGTCATCTAATAAAAAATGGTATACCAATGTCCGCAAAACTTAAAAAAGTTCTTGACAAACTCAGAGAAAAGTGTTACGATCGAGAGACGTCGGGTTGATCATTGACAGCATTATATTGACCAATGAACATGCATTGATGATGATGTTGTTGCGGTGTTAATAATGATCGAGTGGAATGAGGTTTTGGTCATCGACAGCATTATTTCAACGTTACATTATATTATACGTCGATAAATATGCACTGATGATGATAAATCAACACATGCCACAGAGTACCAACCATTTCATCGAATTATTATATTGCTTATTTTCAGTGGCGCAAATGGGGGTGTGGGGGTGTCACACCCTCAATAATTTCACCACCCGGTCCCAGTCGCAATTTGATTGCAAGAACGAACAAACTGATCTGGAGCATGTTTTTACGAAATGAACAAAGCTGCCAAAAAGTGGACACTCAGACTTTGACAAATTTACGAAATTAGTTCAAGTGCATGTAACCCTCTTACGATTTTTCTGCCATGTATCCTGTTCGTTGCTCATGCTATGTGGCACTTTTACTTACATCTACATCTAAATCTATACTTTCTTCTACGTTCATTATGAAAATAGGATAAGGAGCTAAGGTGATGTAAATAACTACTGCAATCTGTTCTTCAAGGCCGAATGAGAACTTGTACTAAATGAACATGGGTTTACGTTTTTTAAGTCTATGATCAAGTCTGTATGAGCAACATCGCATACCTTCAGAACGAATAGTGAGCTTTTCAATGGACATCCTTAATGCCTTTATCAGGGGGACATTTGAGATGCAACTTAATGTCAGATTCAGTTATCTTTAGTTAAGATGTTTCTTCGTTCAGTTATGGCTAGGGAAACTAGGGTTTTTCTTTGGTTTATTCTCATCTTCAGTAAACTAAGATATTTTAGTGCTTTTTGACGCTTTGAGGAGGAAACTAGCTACCTATGACAACAGTATCTTCTTCGCGAAATGTACATGCTTAATCTCGTTTCCGTGTTATGCGCGGCGTAGGAAAAGCGAACCAAAAGGAAATGCGAGATCTGCACCAACACCTTCTACTTCGCAGAAATTTGTCCGTTATGGCGAAACTCGGTTCCTTGAACGCACCCTGGTCCCCCCGCCCAAATTTTGCATTGCACCCTTGCTTATTTTGTCATACTTTCGTGACCGTTCAGTTGCGACGGTATGATTTATAACAAATCATACGTCTATTGTGGAAATCACACCTATGACCTTCTGCTTTCCGGGCAGGATGATCTGATAACTGACCTACGAGGACGTTGTTTCTCAGACGTGAATTTTAAGAGGTTAAATTAAACTTTCAACAGGGAAAATAAAAAATCTGCCTGTTGTAAAGCTTTATTTCTCTTTCAGTTTAAACATCCCGCACATCTAGATAGATGTTACTCATAGGCTATCAATCATTAACTGTTTA
>JANTCA010090989.1:0-13487 GCA_024741275.1 Chironex yamaguchii
TCTATCTATCTATCTATCTATCTATCCATCTATCTATCTATCTATCTATCTATCTATCTATCTATCTATCTATCTATAAGACGATAGGACTTGCTGTGAGTGATAATTTTAGACACTGAAATTTCGCATCCTCTTAAGACCACAGTTTTAGTCTTTAGATCTAGCTCTGACCAACTTGTAGAACTAAAAAAGTTAACTTGTTATTTAATTGTCTAATCGAAGATAGAAAAAGGAAACGTATCTAAGATTGCGTAAAGTTCATCTTATTGTACCATATGTAAGACTCGAGTAGCAAGTTCCAAGTTACTTGTAAAGTGGGATAGTGAATATATTTTGCATTTTATCTTAATGTTACAAGTTTGCTTCGCTGTAAGTTACTTTTGTCGTTTTACTTAACTCTTGACAATGGAAATTTTACTCATGGCTTTTTCTACAACTTATAAATGTAAATTCTCGCCTACTAGCCCCATGATATTTTTTACAAATCGATATCCTTTTGCTACTGTCTGCCTCTTTATAACATTATACCTTTTACAAAGGGTTGAGAACTGAATTAAACTGTGCCATCAAATGTCACATTTGTAGTTTAACGAATATTTAAGCCAGTTTCAAATCTATCCGTGCCTAATTTAAAACTAAGCTTAAAATAGCATTACTTCATGTTTGAAATTGTGACAATGGGATTGCTTCCCTCGCCAACTCAAAGCATAGCTACTTGCTTTGTATCAGCCTTGACGTTCTGTGTTTTCTCCAATTACATCTTCTTTTTATCAAGAGTAAGATAAAAAGTTTTGAGAGCATAAAAAACTAGCAATGTGGAGGTAATCCACAAAGTGAGTGTGCCTTTCGGATAAGACTGTGTCAGAGACAATGTAAATTTTTGAATATGCTCTAAGAGGAATCTAGTTACAACTGAGAAGGAAGGAGTGACAGAGGAAGACTGTAAAAGAAATTTCACAGCTGTTGCAAAATTTAAGGATCAAATGCCATGTCTTCCTGACCAGTGTAAAATGTGTTATATTGTAAAAATCGGTGCAAGAATCTTTCAAAGCACGGATAAACAACGACGATGTTGTATTAGGATATGGATGGGTACTAAGAACCCAAAGACAATTAGCTTGAGGAATACGGAAACTGATAAGGGTACATCATGTGTGTGGGCTGTCACAGGCCACAGTGGTAGCCAAATAGGGGATTTCAGGTAAATTTTATCATTCTGAAAGAATCGTTTGGTAATTCATAGATCTTTATTTCCTATAATCAACAAAGAACTAGGTGGCGGCAGTTGCTTGATTAGAAGACTGCTGGTTTTTTGTATGTGGAAAAGATCTTAGTGATGCCATCGATCTTACTAAGGTTGCGCAGAAGTGATCGCTGTTGAAAAATGGCAGTGAAATATCGAATAACTTCACAAAACATTGTTATTATCATGTGAATAGATGCTGCCTCCTTATATACGAACAACAGCGGCTCAATGAAAGGAACCTCCACGTGGTGAGCCGTGGATCATGCTGTTTTCAGAATGAACGAATCCTCTCAACCCACAGGTACCTTGTAGGGGCCACAAAACTTCGTGTGTCTTCGTGTGGGCGAACGCCCAGCATTTCACTTTCCGTGTAAGTACTGCTTTTGACTTCGTCAACGCTGCTTAATCGGGTTGTAGAGTGATTTGCCGGAGGCGTCTAATGACCGAGTATGTTACGTGAGCCCTCAAAGACTCCGTGGCGTTCGCTAGGTAGTCCGTATGTACGATCTTGACGCTTAGCTGCAAGGCTGGTCTGTATAAGACATAAATACATACGAACAACATTTCATGGGGCTTGATTTGCAGAAAGTATTGCAAACTTTTGTGCCCTTAAGCTATATAAGGCTTAAGGCCATATAACTTGACAGAAAAAGAATTGGCGTTCCGTGATGGTTAACTTTCACTTTAAAGATGGCAATCGATAATTTTACGAAATATTTGAGCAGGGGGGCACGTACCCAAGAGTCGCCCGGAGTGCGTCATTGTTCCTGGTAATCTTCCACAAAAAGTCGTTTCAGTCTTAGGACACACATTCGCAGGTCTGGAACACAGCACGTCTCCTTAGAGATCTAACATTAACAAATTTGAAAACTGAGGATTTTACAAAAAATTCTTCCTTAATAATCTGCCTGTCAAAGTCTAGTATATCCTGTTACCTTTTTCAGCATTCAAGGTGGCAAACATTACCTGGCTAAAATGCGTCATTTATGGACTGAAGTAAACTGTGCAAGACTAAGGCCTGGTAGGCGGAAAATTCGCGGGTGGATCGTTCTCTTCCCTTTTAAAAGGACGGTAAAGTTACAACTTTATATTTTAACGTAACTCTGCTATCCAAGCTAGTAAGCTCAACAAATGACAGTTGCAAAGTTTGCACGAGCAGCTTTGAGGAAAATATCGATAAATTGTAGCATAATATGTTGACACCAACGAATGATGTTGGAGAATAAAATCGTGATAGTGTGTGAAAGAATGAAGAGACAAACCGAGTTGAAAACCCGTAACTGAGTGATCAACACCATACGGTTTCTAGTAAATGAGTGACGCGACAATAGCAATAATTACAATTGCAAATACCCTATGCTATTTTTGAATATAGTTACTTTATACATAATAAACAGCTATGTCCTGATCACGAAAGATCGTAGTCTCCAGAACTTGTCACTTAACCTTTAAGTCACGAATTTTTCGTATGCCGTCTGTCTTACTCGCGCACGCTTGCTTTCTCGGAAGGATAATTGGGTAGTCCAAATTTTTAATACAGGGGCCACATTACTAAAACTGATCCAGACAATGCAAACCTAAGTCTTGATGTGATCACACCTCATGATTATCTACACACGGAATTAAAGAGTCGGCTGGTCTTCTCGAACTTCCTGAACTATGTCTAGCGATGGACTCGACCCAAGATCCGAAAATGCAAATTCAAAATTTATTCACTGCTTGGTTTCAATGCATGCTAGATTACAGTGGAAAATTTAGCTTACGTGAACCACCCTTCCTCATAGAAGCATATTTTTGTTTGTATGCTACGTTGTAGCGAGGCACAAAGATTATACAATAACCACGCACTCAAAGTCAAACTTAGATATGAGACAATTAACAACGAGTAAATTATAGTTAATATAGATCTCTTTTCTCTTCACAATATAACAAAGTGTGAAATCTATTTATAGAAAATTTCCACCTCAATCCACTTCAAAAAGTGCTTTAAATGTAGAACTACTGTTAAGTCCATCTAAAATAATAGAATCTTGTTAACAGCTTGCAAAAAATGAGAGCACTTGGTGGAGCATTTTAAAGTTATAAAGAAATATGTAAGTCTACGCATGGACAGAAGAGCTCTATATTCCGAGATCGGCTTCCCTAGATATATCTACAACTGGCATGTAATGTATACATATTTATCTAGTTAAATAAGAACCCGTTTACACCAATCTTGATCCCAGTTCCGTCGTTCCGTTGGATCCCACGTTTTCACAGTTGATGCTTCACAAAATACCACAAAGGTTTTTATACGATACTATTTTCTCTGGTATAACCTATTTCGTAATTACCCTCCTGTCTCATGTTTATAAAACATTGTGATTCAAATTTCAGATATATTTACCCTCAGTTGGTTGTCTGACATTCCTTGTCATATAAAATGGACAATTAACTTACTATTTTTATCCGGGCTGGCTGCTTTGGAAGTGTCTGTCGCATGACGAAGGCCTTGTAGATGGAAATTACATGGATGGATCTTATTTTTCTCGACAAGGGCCGTAAAGTTAAAAATTCAAAATTTATTTGCTCGTGCAGGGTTTCAACCGTAAGTTGTAACTAGGCTGAATTCGTACACTCTTTCTTCGTAAAAAGGTGAAATAAGTATTTATACCCAGACCCTGAAGCACTGAGGACAAGTGATGTACCTTAACATTACCTCACAGCTATCACCACACCTTAAACAACACTCGAGTATCATCCATTGACTTTTAGTAAGCGGTACTTGACAATGGAAAATCATGCGACAGGTTGAAACTCTCTTCTTTTTTTAGAATACTTTAAAAGCAATATTCACTGGGACCTTTATTAAGCAGTATATCTCGAAACAACCTACTGATTGGGGGTGTAGCTGGGTGTTGTATCTCGATAAAGTCTATAGACTTATCTTAACACGATAGCGAGTACATTATATATTTAATGATAACTTTCTACAATTTTGTGAATCGTTTGTCGTTCTACCTCAGTGAAATAAGAATGTAAAATTAATCTAAGAGAGGCAGTTCTCAGCACTGAAAGTGGTACATTTGCATAACTGCTAAAATCGAAGCAACATGTTGAATCATGAGACGGTCAAGTACATTCCCCAACAACCTGTCTCCCAAAAAAACTGTGCCCAGAAAAAGGCAACTACCCCCAAAGCAATTCAGGGTTTCAACCTGCAGCTGGCCATGTATTACGACAGGATATTTTCGTCAATGTTGGGCTTCGTGACCATTGTTTGCGGCGTCGATTACTTACATGAATTAAAACAAACAAAACTAAGTCAGTGAGAAACTAAGAAACAACCAGGACACCATAAAACGAAGTACATAATTAAGTGACCATGACTAAGAAGTTGTTAATATAAACTAGTTTTCTTCATTATCCTTAAAAACTCGGCCTCGCTTATTTCACCATCACCATCTCTATCGGCTTCATCAATCATTTCCTGATTAAAAGGAAAAGAGAATATGTTTGCCAAAAAATCCAATACAGGACTACAAATGGTGCATTGTCATCAAAATTAGCGAGCAAGTGGTAGATTCAGGCTTGATAAACTATATTACTTTAGTCCTTTGATCGTGCTTCCTATTATAGCATATATTAAGGCGGGTTCGTTCCTGATATTAGTTTAAGTTTAACATTCATAGATAATGTCTGAGAGTCAACATGTGGAGATTAAAGGGAGCATCCACTCTATTTCAAGTTCTATTTCCCTGGGTATAACATCAAACCGTGTGAAAAATGAGCATTGGTAGGTTTAAACCATTTAACAATACAGAAATCAGAGCGTAACAACCAGTATCTTCCAATTCTCCAACGATATTCACCGCGTAAAGTCTTAAGAAAGGCAGAGACATGCGGTAGTCGTTGCAGTATAAGATATTTCTGAAGGGAAAGTGTATTTAATCTTATTTATTTTAATCTTATTGCTTCCTAATACAAAAATATTCTCTGTATATAAATATTCTCATGAGTTATCCTAGTTTGCGATTCAAGGTATAAAACTTCAGGTCCTTCCAACGAATAAGCAATTTTTCTTTCACTTGCATCTTGCCGCGCTTTCAGAGTAATTAAAAGCGTTAACAGCCTTCCTTGTCTAAGTCTTTCCTAAGTTGAGAAATTCCACAGTTATCGTTATCTGATTGAAAATAGAGGCGCTTGCTTCCCTTCATAATCGCAGACTGTCATAACTATTAACTTCTCAGTTTATTGTTGGCTTATAAAAGATCCTACTGTGATTTCCATATAACGACAAATTAATAAGCTAACACAATACTTTCAACACAATAGTTTCACATTACACCACAAAAAACATTTAGGAAAGACGCCCCCTCAACCCCCCCAATGGATACAAAAACCCCTGAATTTCTTGTTCAATTGCTTCCTAATTACCTGGAGTTCCTCATCTGTAAGGTTTTCTCCTAATTCTTTGGCAACTCTTTTCAAATTCTTAAATGAAATTTTGCCCTATAATAAGCAATAAAAAATATTCAAACTTGTATTAAATTTCTGATAACTTGATCAAAGTGCCTAAAATCAAATTCGTTTGTTTCCTGCAAGCACAACTAGTACTAGAAACCTTCAGTCCAAAGGTGCTTCATGATGCAGCGGGGGCAGGAACCGCAGGAAGGGCACCTTATGGTGTCATAGTTTGCTGTTGAAACAAATCGGGAATCGTTGTTGAGCATAGGCCTATTGTGCTAAACGTCTCCTCTAAACAAACTGTGATCGTGATAGTGAGAGAAAAAGGAATCGTTTCATTAGTGTGATTGCGGATGATCTAGATATTTATATGAAATTTCTTATATGGAATTAACATTTCTCGAAAACAAAAATTTTTCCAAAGGGGCACTTTGCTACCTCTGTGCTACAAGGGCAACTCCCCCTGCTGCCCCGTGGCTCTGGCGGCCCAGCTTCAGCCATAAATCCACATGCATAATAGTAAAGATACATCTACAAGAACGAGTTAGATGCAGACAGAGTGGTCTTGTGGTAACACCTGGAATGATCACACAAATATCAATGATCCAACATGAAACATTCCAGCAAGGGTTCAAAGCTCAAGCCATTTATCACTAAAACATTACTTCTATGAACACGTAAAAAACTGCGGGGATGCGTGGCATACAGAGTTTTAAACATTTCTTCGGTCAAAGCTGATGTCTTATTACCTCATTTCCAACCGAATTTTACGGCTAATCATCTAATGTACTGCTGCATATAATATTTAATGGCATACTCGTTATCGAGCATAACTGATTCCCATGCACGGGATAGGGAACTTCCTAGAAAATGACCTCTTTATGACCTGCCATCTCTCACCAATTGTCTTTTTTGTTTGTGTTGACGCGGATTCGAACTCACTATCACTGGCTTGAAAGATCGTCGTCTTATCCACTATACCACAGCAGCGCTTTTTGAATACAATATTGTCTAATATTCAACACAGAAATGACCTGTCGGGAACGATGATTACCCGTTTGAACGGTTTCTGCTCTTAATGACACGCATCGACTCCACCTTTCTCGTTGGTACTCGTCTCCTACAAACGTACTCACGGGCACTTATTAGCTCTAATTTTCACAAGGGCTAACAAGACCTGTACGGGAATCATTTTAGGATGCTGTGACTGGACAAGAGCTTAGAATTCTTTTATCATTCTATCCGTAAACAAGGAGGTCACTATTAATAAAGTGTGTCTGTGTACATTATCATCTTATCATTACCATTTCTTAAATACATTATTTATAGTAAATTAATTTTCTGGACTCTGATACTTACCGTATTGTCATCGTCAAATAGCCGGAACGCCTTCAGAATTTCTTCTTTTGAGTCCTTTTCCGTCTGAAAAAGAGAACAAGAAACGATGTTGTTTATCGCTCTAAAGCAAAATACTTTCATGCTTTTCTTGGAAATAATCAAAAGTACTGTAGACAGTGAAACATGGGTCTGCAAGGGAAAATTAAATACATAAATTGTTCCCCCCAAAAAATCAATCTGATAACCCAAGGAAGAGCGACACAACAAGAAAAACAAAACAAAAGTAAGAAAAACAAAAGGAACAAAAACAGAAGCAAAATGAAGAAAAAATCCGAAGGAATGAAAAACAAACAAAACAAAAAGACAAAATTACGAGGAACAAAACGAAAACAGAAAAAAGAAATAATAAAAAAGAAGTATAGGAATGTCACTAGAAATCGACAGCCATAACACAACAAAGTTGATGAGTTTCGGACAAAAGCTGAAGGGCTTGATTTCAAATATAAGACAAATTACAACAACTTTATATTTAAACGTAAGAAAAAGATGGCTATATGGGAGATACAGTTTATATGAAATATAAACCATACCATTTTTGAAGTCATCATTTGCAGGAATTCGTTGAAATCAATTGTTCCCGAACCATCTTTATCAATCTCAGCAATCATCTTTTTGATATCTTCTTTTTTGGGTTCAAATCCAAGGGCTCTCATGGCAACCTACAAAAGAAATGAAAATTGTACATCAAAAGATTCATGGTTCAAATTAACCAATTAAAACAACTAAAGTAATACGGAATTATAGCACTACACATAAATTGTTGTAAGTAATGAACTCAGCTATAAGATTTTGGGTCTGACACTCACCACGTAAATTCATCCCAATACAGTCACGGATAACAATGCTAAAGTTTTGTACTATTAATAACATGTTTGTACACATATGCAGGACATCAGCATTGGACGCATAACTCAACCAAATGCACTAACGTGACCCACTAACCAGGTCTATTTTGTGCCAGTGTGCACAGCTAAACAAAACATCTCCTACTAGTTTCTTAAATTTTTACGTTTTCCTCTTGTATTTGGCTATCTGCGGCACCTGTTAACAGGGACTTGTTATAGTCTAGTCTTTTAAGTAAGTGACTGCATCTATTTTTTGAAGAAACGTTAGAAATACAATTTGAAAAGCTTAACTCATGTTTCTTACTCTGAGAATTATTAGCCTGGTTGTTATATTTATTGATATACTATCTATATCTTCATAGCAATAGCCATTAATATAGTTAGTTCTTTGAAGATGACAGAAGAGTTTACTGAAACATCGGTAAAATAGTTTGATACGTTCTATTCAGGTCTCTTAAGATCTCGGAGAATTATCAACCTGGTTGTTACATTTACTAGCAGCCTACATTTTTCACCTGGCATATCGTTTGCATCTGGATAAACTTTTATTAAAGTCTTTAAGATTGCCTTGAAAATTTGTCACATTGCGCAAAAAAAAACATACTTAAAAGCCTTTTTTGTCTCACACTCTTCAGGGTATAAATCGTCAGAAAGGAAAGTATTGATATATTGCAACCTCTTTATAAGAATCATGGATCGATACTAACCAATCATAAACAAGAAAGAAAAGACAAAAAGAAAATAAAAATAACAAAGCATTATTGGACGATGTACAAGTGAGAAAATAAACTCTTTCTGCCTACAGAGTACTGGCTTTCTTGTTTTAATGTAGACAGACTCTAATACACTTAGGCGGAAGGACGACCTGGCAATGTCAATTATTTGGAAATTTTGGCGCATTCTGAATTTTCTAGTAAATGTTGGACTATGGCAAAATGGCATGTTTAGTATACCTTGAGTTCCTTGGCATCGATTGTGCCAGATCCATCTGTATCAAAAAGATCAAATGCTTCCCGGATTTCCTGCTTCTGTTCCTCAGTCAATTCCGGCTTTGGACCTGATGCAAACAAGAACAACAAAGCATATTGAATACTAAGGTTCATTTACTGTTTCTTTCAGCTGTGGTTTCAATAAAGTAAAAGCTTATCCTTCAGGATAAGAGCATTTAATATTGCAAAGACTACCATTCTAGATGTCCAGGCAATGTGTCCATATGATATCCTTACATAGCTTGTAACACAAAGTTACTAGAACCGACTTGAATTATTTTCCTAAAAAAACCCAGAACTTTCTACTTCTGCAACTTGTTATTTACAAAACAACTGAGTGCTGATGCATTTTTGCGATTTTAAGTTGTAACGTCGAGCAGAAAGATATAATTAATTGGAGGGCGCTCATCAATAGTGCAGGATTTCACCTTCGGCTATGTTAGAAGCCAGACTCAAAATACTTTTACTGACAATTAAGCGGGGCATGTCTAAGACCTTGTGGGTGGAAATTTTGCGGATGGATCAGTCCCGTTTTTCAAAAGGGTCTTGAAGTTACAAATGTTATATTTTATTGGTTATATACTAGCCCCAAGACACTACATTATTGTAAATTAATATTTTCCCTCTCGTGAGTGGCCATCGCAATCAACGCAGGCGGACAAAGCTGCCAAGAATACCTTTACACTAGTAGTTTAACTTATTTGTCACATCACCTGTCTTTAGGTCATTGTGTCGTATGATTGGGAATTATTACGACCGCTCTTTCCTACTCCTTCTTAGTTTTCGCAACGTGCAAATCTTTTAATGGATGTCCAAACGTTGTCACGTAATGTAGGAATTAATAGGATGCCAGATTGCTGGTACCACTTGAGTGGCACAATAGTCAAATGGTGTAGAATCAATTATTAAGTAAACCGCAGCTAATTGCCGCTGATATTGTTTTGACAATTTATCTATTAAAGGTAAACACTCGCTGGAAGTAGTTGAGAAGGATTGAAACGGAAAGGTGAAATGACCCAATTATTTCTCCACAACGACGCTTGCTCGTGAACGCGTCTAGGCTGAAACTTCCATGTTCTGTGATTAAGTTGAATAAGCAGTTATGCACGAAAACGTTTTTAAGATTCAAAATAAAATATTATAGTGGGTCTAGTATATAGCAAATGAAACACAAAAGTTGTGACGTTACAGCCTTTTTGGAAAAGGACGTAAAACAGCAAACTTTCGATTCACAGAGTCTGACAAAGGCCTCGAAGATCGAAAATTCGTATCTTTTCCAAAAGAGCAATAAAAATACAATACTTTTAATGCAAAAATCCCTACTAGATTAATGGTTTGGTAAGGGAGACTTAACATAAATGTTTTCTAACGATACAAAACTTAAAAATAGTTATATTTAATGACAAAAATGCCTAGTTTGTAGTGAACGGTAGGAACGAAAACTGACGGACGGAAAGAAAAAAACAAGAATCTAGTGGAGGAAAACAAAGAGAAAAATACAAAAGAACGGAAAACAGAAGTAAGGTCGATACTCAATACTGTTAACCGTCTCCAAATCACTTGGATCAAATGTAGAGCTAGTTCCTGTAACAACCGCAAAAATATTATCACTGAGCTCAGCGGAATATGACAAGTAGATGGCTGCACTGTAGCAGGGTCACATTGCTTACGTAGAGGACAAGATTTCACGTGATCGCAAAGGTTGCTGACGAATGATACCAGAACCTATGCAAATATATCGTGATACATGTTGCTTGATTCTATTCATCAAATTTGAGAGAAGCCACCTGCTTACCTGGCTTCACAGCAACATTTGTAACCTACTATACTTTTTGTGAGGAAGGCAGCACGGGTTGATGATGAAATCGTAAGTATACCAGACGATACGTGTACTCACAGCAGTAAAATACATTCCCATGGACTCGCTAATTTGCCTTTTCTTGTCATTCCTAAATGTTCTGTAGAGAAGACGTGTACATCGCTCCTACAATGTATCTATATAAAACACCAAATTAATAGTCAATATCTGCTGTGCGATTTCTTCAGCCTAAAGCCACGTCAGGTCAACTTAATTAGAATACTAGCTCACAAAGAAGCACCTTGAACCATCTTTTTGTGGTACAAAATTTAAAAATCGCCTTGAAAATATGTGACACTGAGCTAAAATCATACTTAAAAGCTTTTATCGTCTGACACTCTTCAGAGCATAAATCTCCAGAGAGAAAAGTATAGATATAAGGCAACGATACCATAGCAGAATAAGTGTGAGTGGAGAAGAGTAGTTTTCGATGCGTTTATCGCCTGTGGTACACCTCAATTAGTGCAAGCAAATCTATGCATGCACAATAGGTGTTTATACCTGCAAGATATAAATAGCAGTTTAGGGCAAGTTAAAAGTAATATTACCATATAATTTTCAGCCGAATAAGTCCACCTTTTAATTTTCAGTTTAACGTTTTTAATTATCCTGTCTAGATAATGTTTTCCCTACTGTATACCAGTTGAAATGTGACGATACAATCGTTTCAAATAAGGCAACAAAACACTACCAACCTTTAGACTTTTGTCTGTTTAACTGAAACATTATTCTTCTTTGCGACGGTGAAGTGGGGGATCGGGATCCCATTGTAGTTCATCAGTCACAAGATATATAATTAGAGTGGCCAAGAAAAAAAGGTCTCTTCCACCGAAATGGCACACAAATTGTAGCTTTTCCCTGCACGGTCGGTGTTAAGCCACAAAAGTTGCATAAAACAGTCCAATTGATGAGCAGTTTGTAAACCATTATTAGCATATGAAAGTGTCACAGAAATCTGATATGACAACACAGATGACAAATAGCGTATATTTGCTATTAAAGATGATGGCAAAACAGGTGAATTTTGATTGAACGATTGCAAACAAACCCCATCATTAATGATTAACACGTGGATGTGAATTTTCATGGGTAGAAATCATACTTCATTACACAGTCCTATTCCTACTACTTTACTGTGGATGCCCTCCATTTAGGCCGTAGTGACATTCGAGATTTTAAAAGGTTAATTTCTTGAAATTGGAACTTTTACCAAATTTTTTGTTGATTTTTTCTTTCATGCCTTAATCCCTAATAGCCATGATGTTTTAATTGGAGATCAAAATGGATAAACGATCAAAGAACGGATGTAAGGTCTGGAGCCCTCTATTTACAAGGGTTCACAGAAGAGGAGAATCTGAGAAACCGTCAATAGACATATATAAATCACGTGTACACGTAAGGAGCACAGACGACCAACCTTGCACTTAACAAATGAGTACATTTTTTAAAAAACTAACAAACGGTTATTTTATCTATTTTGCGTCGCAGAAGGGGGATTACACAAGGAACATACGCTCCAACTAAACTGCCGACAGAGGGGAAGTATTCAACAAATTTAGAAAAGCGGGTAATTTTCTCTGGTCCTGGGTAACTTAATGGTTGTAACAACAATAGCTGGTATAGCTCTCATTTATTCAGACTCGCTCCATTAAAGTTGAATAACAGTTTGGGGAGGAAGGGGAAGCTAGGGGAAGGAGAAGATACTTGTTGTCCTCCTAGAATATTGTTTGCCTCCACAAATACTGCGAATGCAATAAGCAGCAAAAGTCAGGGAAAAAGGTAAAATCCTGTATGTTTGTCACTCAGTGTAACGCTAGCTAGCCATCAGGTCAAAGCCATCCCAAAAAGGTGTGCCTAATGCACTTGTAATCAGACTGCAATTTGCCTTTGCAAATACAATTGATACTTATATATAGATACAGAATCCAGAAGGATAAACAGCCAAGTTGAGGAATTTCCAGGTGCTAACAAATGCTTAGACCCCTAATAAGAATCAAGCTAGCTCCGCAACTCAGAAATTTTCCTTATAAAGGACCGTCTATGTTTGATTTGTTGGTAATTTGTTCAGGCCAATCATCGTAGGAGACTCCTTAAGACCATATCTCACCAACCTCCTACACTAAGAAATTACAACGGAGACCCCTACCACCACCCTATGACATCCCTAAAAGTCTTCGGACGGCATCCCAAACGATCTGTAAACATCCTAAGATCCCCATAAAACATCCCTAAAGACCACCAACAGCATCCATCAAGATCCTTATACAGCAAACATAAAGGTTCTCCTACAACATATGGAAACATCCTCCTACAGCATATACAAAGATCCTCCTACAACATTCCTAAAGACCACCAACTGCATCCATCAAGATCCTTATACAGCATACGAAACGGTTCTCCTAAAACATATGGAAACATCCTCCTATAACAGAAATAAAGATCCTCCTACAACTTTCCTAAAGACCACCAACAGCATCCATCAAGATCCTTATACAGCATACATAATGGTTCTCCTACAACATATGGAAACATCCTGCTAGAGCATATATAAAGATCCTCCTACAACATTCCTAAAGACCACCAACAGCATACATAAAGGTTCTCCTACAACA
Organism: Chironex yamaguchii; assembly: GCA_024741275.1. Classification (NCBI taxonomy): domain Eukaryota; kingdom Metazoa; phylum Cnidaria; class Cubozoa; order Chirodropida; family Chirodropidae; genus Chironex; species Chironex yamaguchii. The sequence goes on from JANTCA010090989.1 coordinate 13,395, forward strand.
TATGGAAACATCCTCCCACAGCACAAATAAAGATCCTCCTACAACATTCCTAAAGACCACCAACAGCATCCATCAAGATCCTTATACAGCATA
>JANTCA010090990.1:2603-13487 GCA_024741275.1 Chironex yamaguchii
CTTTCTAGTGAAGTACTACCTTTATAATTCCAGCTTCTGCTTTGTGGTTAAGTACTACACTTATGATTCCAGCTTCTGCTTCCCGGAGAAATACTACCGTTATTATTCCAGCTTCTGCCTTCTAGTGAAGTAATAGCTTTGAGAATCTAGCTTCTGCTTTCTAGAAAAGTACTAGCCTTGTGAATGCATCCTCTGCTTTCTAGGGAAGTACTACCTTTATTATTCCAGCTTCTGCCTTCTAGTGAAGTAATAGCTTTGAGAATCTAGCTTCTGCGTTCTAGAAAAGTACTAGACTTGTGAATGCATCCTCTGCTTTCTAGAGAAGTACTACCTTTAGTATTCCAGCTTCTACCTTCTAGAGAAGTACTAGCCTTGTGAATTCAGCTTCGGCTTTCTAGGGAAGTACTACCTTTATTATTCCAGCTTCTGCCTTCTAGTGAAGTAATAGCTTTGTGAATCCAGCTTCTGCTTTGTAGAGAATAACTACCAATGTGAATGCAGCCTCTGCTTTCTAGGGAAGTACTACCTTTATCATTCCAGCTTCTACCTTCTAGAGAAGTACTACCTTTGAGAATCTGGGTTCTACCTTCTAGAGAAGTACTGCCTTTGAGAATCTGGGTTCTACCTTCTAGAGAAGTACTACCTTTGTGAATCCAGCCTCTGCTTTCTAGTGTAACTAATGCTATATTGTCGTCATGTTGAAAATTATACTTGAAATTGCAATTAAAGTAAATTAAATGCTTAGAACTTAAATCACGATGCGTAAGAATGTACGTTTTTAAAATGCATTTCACCTTCATTTAGCTGGAAGGCTTGCTCGTCGATTTATAGCTCTAATTGATTGATTCTTGTGTTATTCAAGGTTCCATTAACGACTTTCATTATTCTGATAAAATCAAGTCTTTTTTGGAACCTGACAAAGAACAGATCTGTTGCTCTTGTTGACTTCCAGTTCGTCTCAGGGACTCAGACTTCTCTAAGTGACTCCAAGTTTATCTCAATGTCTCCATACTTCGTCTCGGCTTTTTCCGTCTATCCGAAAGATGGTCAGAACCTAACACGTATTCCCAAGCATTATGTCTCTACCATAAAAGTAACGTGTTTTAAACGTCCCTGTGACAATCTTAATGATTAAACTAAGATCAAATTTCTGACTTCATTTTCTTTCCTTGTTTTCATCAGAACGTTTTCTTGATAGCGGGTAATTAACAACATATCACAGTTTATCTTCATAAAAAATCAAGGAAATGATACGATTGATTGTCAATCGAATGCTTCAATACAAGTAAATTATTTGTTCTGATCATCAGCGTAGGCTTAGACAAACGTAAGGAAGCAATGCTCAGATCGTTTATGGATCTGTAGATAAAGAGTTAGTATTTTAGATTTTAGACGTCTTATTTCAGTCAAGTTAAATTGAAATACCCAAAATCTGACACAAAAAAGAGTGTCTCCAATTTATGCATTGCATTTCCACTACATTCAGGAGTTGGTTTTCATTTTGGAGTGCAAACATATTGCGTATATCCTTCTTAGTCAAACACTGGCAAATTAAGTACCAAGACCTAAATGAGCTAAATTTGACTCGACATAAACCCATAGTCTAAAGCTAAGTGGGCCTTGTGTTAGACAATCTCACAGTTTATCATTAACTTGAGTCACTTTTAACACGAGCTGCATTTAGGCAATACATTTATCATGAATTTAATTATAACATTGAATTTAACATGACGGAATTTTGACAAGAGCGACGTCTAAACTGGGCCTCAAAGTTGAAGCTTATTGAGCATACAGTTATTTAACTACAATGACGGGTATTTGCTTGGAATTATCCCTAGACTAAGGATCTCTTTAGGTTTTGTTATTAAGTTGTATATCTATTTGCTTCAGCAGGGCTTGTTTTGAGAGTAGACGATTCCTAAATTAATGATTATTTTAGGAATTAAGCTCATTTCGAGTGTGGGTTCCTGTTCTCGTCTTTCACCAATGGTGCGTTTATAGTGGAGACGGAAATTGAAACTCAAAACCTTTGGTTTGCAAGATAGTTGTCTTAGCTGTATTGTGTTGTATTATTCCTGTTGACCAAAACGTCGGTTGTTGGAGGCAAACGTCACGTCTTCGTTGTCTTTTGCTTCAAACGGTATTCTTATATTACCATTTACACAAATATTTTTACGTTATGAGACTTTGAGCTGTAAGCAGTGTAATTTGATGTAAGTAATCGAGCATTCACGACCAAGATTCATCGGAAATTTGTAGTTGCTTGTAGGTAAGAGGCAAGAAATGAGACGAACAAGCACAGATTAACAATTATGAACTTTTTAAACTCTCCGGCAAGCTCTTCGGCAAAGTAGAAAACTTGTTACGTCAAATTGCTATTTATCTTAACTTATTACTTATACAACCATTTTATGGTACAAAAATCGCCTTGAAAGTTTCCGACATTGTGCTAGAAACATACTTCAAACTGTTTTTCGTCTGACACTCTTCAGAATATAAATCGTCAAAAAGGAAAGTATATATATATGTCAACCTTTTTATAAGAAACATACTCTGAAGAGTGTCAGACGAAGAAAGCTTCTAAGTCTGTTTTTAGTGCAATGTCACTAATTTTCAAGGTGATTATTACTTATATTTAGCATGTTCTTTAGTTTAAAAGGATTTTGGTTAGATTTAACGAGATAAAACTCGATGTTTGGGCCCGACTTTGGCGATGGGTGCTGCTTGTCAGAGTGTCCAAAGGACAGAAATGTCTCTCTACTATGTGGTGGCTAGCATAACATTGATGCTGAAAATTATGCATAGTAAATTGACGAAGACTAACCAATCAAAATTTAACAGGGCTATGATTGGATATACTTCGGTCAATCATAGTCAGCGCAAATGATTCCAAGCAGTTGAGATTCTGCAAAATGACTATGACTTGGTCTCGATTAAAAAAATAAAGAATTAATTGAAATTTTCTATAGGAAATGGGATAAAAAGCAGAAATCAAGAAAACAGATCTATGATTTAATACCCTTTAAGCGATGAAATTGAAGCAAAAATGAAGTTGAAATTTTAAGATTGGGAATGCCTCAGATCATGCAATACACGCATCTCTGTATTCTGATTCTGTTACTGTATTGTCTAAAATTCGATAAAATCATCCTACAGATGTTTGGAAAAGCATTCTGTCTACCCATTACTACGAATTTTAATTTTGACACATAGAGAGTATACTTCACCCATGCTTTGTTTCAAGTTTCAATTTACTAGCCCTGCTTCTTAATACCGATTGTGGATTGCTATGAAATGATCCACTACACAACGGTGCTATCGCTACAAATGATGCAAACGTAACTTTTGTTATCAATGCATCTTTATTCCTGAATGATATAAGAAGAGGGAAGTATCTTTTACCTAATGGCTTCCACAATATACCAGCCACTACCAAACGATTTCCCTTCGATCTATTTGTTTTTGTTAGGATCATGCATTAGTCAGTAGCTTGAACACCAACCTGTATGGAAACTATCAAGGGACGAGAAGGAAAGCTAGAACGAATGCTAGCCAGTATAGACAAGGACCTATTCCCATTGAAGAGACCGGTGATCGAGGTATTCAGAATGCTGGATTCAATCAGCTGGATAGTGATCTGGAAGATAATAACGAGTCAGAGAAACGTCTTGGTAAGAGAATATTATGTGTGTTTTACGTATCTAAACAGTTTAAACTATAGTTCTTTAGTCCGTCTCTAGTGGACGCTCTATTTAATTATGCTGTGAACACTGTGATTACCAACTAGCGTGAAGTGAGTGATAAATTGATATGGACTGGACACTAGAGTAATGCTTTTGGGCACGAATATCATGCTGTAGTGTATGTCATTTATTGCGAATGTCCCTCACTTTTTTCACTTTTGCTAAGCAAAATATTTAAAATGTAAAACATTATTTGTACCAATTTTACGATTAAGGAAATACATTTCATAGGCTTTTTGGAGCTTTTAGAGACTATCAATATTGAAAAATTTTAGTCGTCGCTTAACCATTGTGGGTGACATATTTTAGGAATTTTTGGCCCCTCCACTTTTAATACCGCGCCGCGGCCCTGCAATACGGTTTTAATTTTGATTTTTACAAATAGCTTGTCCTATTCTATTGACTTCTATGACTTTATGATCCTATGCTGGTTTTTATAGTTTCAGCCATCACTTGTCCATCAATGCAAACAACAATTGATAGAGGCATTTGTGACATTTCTTTGACAGTTTATTTACGGTCTTGTTAACTTTAATAGTCGTTTGGTTGCAATAATCATAGCATTAACTGTATCCTTTAAGCAACACCTAGCCCCCCTTTTGTATCGTAAATCCATTTTTACATAGCCGTGCGAGTCGACATCATAAATCATTATGACGGCTTGGGATGAAAATCACATGCTTAGAATTCCTCAGGATGCGTCCAGCTTCCTTGCACAAAATCCAGAATACAGTGGGACTATTGATGATTTTGTGTTTAAACACATATTTGTGCATGTTAATGCTTTATTATGGAATCTGATGGGACAATTCTGTTGAATATACGTCAAAACGTATTTAAGCCAACATTCAATTATTTTAACGCTAGTCAAGAAGTAATTTGGGGGGTGGGGGTCATAGCTCTTTTGTTATGTGACAGAGATTTTTTCAAATGTATCTTTTCTTGCAATTGCATCAAGGTTGAGGTTAAAATCACGCGCTGTTTGTGTATGTATGTATCCTCCACTTTTCTGAAACATTGTCTTGACATTGAATACGACAACATAGAAGATGTACCTGTCGTGAAAGATCCCGAGGTCGAGGCCCCTTTATTTGACCCCACAACGGAAAATGTTGATGATGCATGTGATAGTGAAGACAATAGTGAATGACAGTTGAATTTCGTACTGCTGATATTTTTAGTATGATCTAAATCTTGAAAGTTTGTTTCCTTTTCTTGGGTTTTACGCTGAAGTACCAAAAATGTCATCTTGGGTGTCACATAAATGTTCTTGTGATATCATTCTCTGACATTAGAACACTAGATTGAGTAATTATTTGTTACAGGAAGGTAATGCGTACTATGAAACACGAGCAGATAACGGAAACATTGATAGTGGGGTCTTAAGGCTCGAAATGTTAAGTAACAAGGGGGTGGGTGCTACTAGATGTGTAACGATGCGTTACAATTGGTGGGGGTGGTCAAAAGGGGCAAATTTGGGTGTTACGTAATCTTTGAATGGCCCCATATTGGTTATTGTTTGGACGTCTTTGGCAATTCTGATAGATTGTTGTAAAAGTACGAAAGCCTGAGGGGTCTGGTAGATTGTCTTGCTTGTACGAATGTGTGAGGCGACCTCTTTTGTCGTGATTGTACCAATACCTTAAGTCCCTCGGGTAGACATTTGTTATTCTTTGAAGGTCTTTGGCAATTCTGATAGATTGTTGTAATTGTAGTTATGTCTGTAGAAGCTTTCAAGACTGTTTTGATAAGGATGAATAGGACAATATGGGACTTTATCCGACTATGTTTGCATGGATGTCTATTTGTGTACGTGTTCAAGAGAGGAGAACACTGTTTGTTCGTGGTTAGTGACCATATCCTGCGACATAGTGTTGATTCCCTGCTTCCAATATATTACCTTTGTAATTAATTTTTATCGGTAATTTACGATGCAAAATGTCATCATCTTGTGCCAATAATTTCCGTTCTTAACAAGGGCAGTTCATACAAGGAACAGATCCCAAATAAAAGTTTTCAAAAGGTGTTGGAGTAAGATTGATTGCATTTACTAATTTGATTAGAAATTTTGTACAAAGCATTAACTGAGTACTGCAATTTTATGAGAGCAACATTTGTTTGTACAGGGGATCTGTTTTGATCAGAAAACACTTTGTCGAAAACAACTCTATTGTCTCCTCATGCTCTAATGAGGGAACCTCCTGCTAAAAAGTCATTTCTTTCTTAATAATTATTTGATTGCAGTACTGCGATGTATATTGAACAAACGCAGCTAGCAAGTATACAAAAGTAAGGATTGTAAATCAAAAATTCATGGATGTGTCGTTTGGCCTTTTCAAAAAGAGTGTAGTGAGGGTACTTGTGATATTTTGCACAGACTTTGGACATTTTGACATCAACACAATGTTAGAATACCTTATAGTAGATTTCCAAAGGTATTCCTTTACCGATTCGCCATACACAGGAGAAGTGAAGTTTGTGGAGTGATACAGTGATATCATCAACCGTTGCATTAAGATGATGCAGTTAAAAACTAATTTCAATCTACCAAGTAAATGGAGAGGAAAATTACGAGACGAATTTAGAAGTTAGTAAAGGTCTTTGATGATAATTTTGAAAGCATGTTACGAATGACAGCAGTTGTGGTAAGGAACAACTGAATCCCCAAGTTCATAACTCAAATTGTGCATCACCCAAAAGAGAAAAGCAATCGAATCACTTCCAGACAGCAAATTATTGACTAAGAAAGGAGCTCTACCTTGTCATTTCCCTACCTAATCTAAAATTTATAACTAGTTCCCTGATCCGTCAAGAGCAATACGTAGCCCAAATAGACAAGCAAACATGTTCTCAGATAGGAGCAGACACTGTCAGTAATAGCGGACAATCGAGTAAGTATCTATCGCTATAACAGACCATCCACTATAGATACACTTTCAGTTAATAGATGTTTTGCCTTCGTTAAAGATAGAGTCTGCGGAATCTGACCAGCATTTTCTAAGGAAACTGATTTTTACTTATTTTCAAATGCGTTGTCTTTGCCTTGTTTCGAGTGCGATTAAGGGATTAGAAGTGTACTAGACTTTGAAATTTGCTTATAGCAGCCTTCGAGAGCGTGATCTTGTTTTATCAATAAATATCCGAGTACCTTTTCTAAACATTGATTGCTCGCCGGGGAACACCAAAATAAGAGCCTCGGTTTTTGATCGAGCAAGGCTGTTGGTTGAGAAAAGGAATCAGAATTTATTTTCAAAAACAGTTGGTGCCTAAAACAAGAAGCTTGCTCCCAAAGAAGCTTGGACACACATCAAGCTATTGTGATGTTAGATATGCACAAAATGTGATATGGTAGGAATTGCAAACTTGAGAGGGTTACCTAGATTGTTAACAAATTTCCATGTTTGTGCAACTTGACATATCAAAAAATTCAAATTTTTGGTTATGCATTGGTGGTCAATCTTCAATAGAAATGCAAAATAGAAAGAAGATTAAAGGGGATGAAAGAATTTATCTTTTAAAATGAATTGGTATCACAGTTCTTATCCTTAAAGTCAAACTTGCCAAGGCATAACAGGACTTTCAGTTACCAATCACAATCTCTAAGGATTATGATTCCATCTGTCGTTGACTTAATACCATACTGTACAATGTAAAACCTAGGCATGACACTAAGACTAAGCTTTCTTCCTAAACTTACTTTCAATAGGACAACTCTAGTACAGGGCCTTAATTTCAAATACTGAGTTCAACATGTATTCAAGAAAAACCATGATCCCATATCCATCTCCATATCATAGCTGAAGTCATTTTACTGAACCAGTGCAAGTGCATCTCTGTTTACTTGCTTCTCCTCATATTGTTTACTTGCAGAGTCGTCTGTGAATGAAGACTCTTAGATGAATAGTGTCGAGCAGCTACAAGTCATTTTTGACTTTTAAATGACCAGTATCATAAATAAAGCAAATACTAGTAGTGATGTTGGGGCATTAAATATGGCAATTACGATCAAAATGCTAAAGAAGGTGATTGGATGTAGATTCGTTATCACATAAATTGCATGATAGTACAAAATCTGACCAAGTTTTGCAAAAAATCTCCTAATCAATATGTTGATTGGTTTTAACATCTGGATTCCATGACATTTTTGTTAATGGTAATGTTAGACAATTTTAATCAAGACGTTCTTCTTAGAAGCTCGTTCTTAAAATCTTTGAAGGACTAGTTTGACCGTTTGAAATTTTATTCTATTGTGACGTTCGTTCTATTTTTTATCAACCTTGTATCTTTCTAAGTCTTGTTTTAGCTTTATATTGTTATTGACTATGCTTATGCTTATTCAACATAATTTAAGTTTCAAAAATGTGAGCTTGATTTCGTATGGCTCTTAAACTTTTTCAACCCACAACGAGTGTGTTGTTTATAGTTTCAAGGACCGACTTGGCTCTCGACGGGTTTGATCATGTTAGTCCTTTAGAATATGTTTTGTAAACAGCAATTCTTCTTATAGCCCCATTCACACAGGAGCATGATTTGTACGATGTCAAATGATATGATATGATAGGAAGAATCAACATTTGTACTGAGCACTTACGAAATCGAACAAAACTTTGTAAATTTACCATCGCTTCTGCAAGTTCTGTGCTTTTTTTCGGCAAAAAATTCGTATCAAAGGAGATAAAAAGTTGCCAAGGTATCATTAAACAAATTGAATATCAATACTGACATTCGTTTTTCAAAAATATGTAAACTTTAACTATTTGCTCTTTTTTAAAGTGGAATGAGCATTGCAGTGGGCATGGCAAGTCCCCTGTCTGATAAAACATGTGCGCTTTTTCCTTTTAATTATCCATTACCTTAAATAATGCATCCTTAAAAACATTCATAACATCATGCTGTTCAGTGATTGGTAGACAAATCTCTGTCTTTAAGACACTTAAGACCGGAAAGAGCAAAGAAAACCCTTGTTTATCGGTTTTGTCTGGCCTGTTAACATTTGTAACTGGCAAAAAGTTTATTGACAAGGTAGAACCTCTTGTCCTATTACGAGATCGAAGTGTTACATGGCTTCAAAATATGGTTGCGATGTCGTCATTATGTTTCTACTTGGATGCCAAACATCAGTGTGAACAGGAAACACGATGTCGAACTAGTACTCGTTGGTCATTGTCCAAAACCTCTGTCATGTAAATACGGCTTAATTCTGTATGGTCATCACCTTGGGTTCAGTAGCTTAAGGGTAGAAATTTAAGGCAAGGCCCATGCTCTGCTTTGAACAAGAGAGGCTGCTGTTACTGCTGCAGAATCCTCGAATTGGTTTGGTTTGGTTTATGCCGAAGGGTCTGTGAAAATATTCTAGACCAGATTTTTTTATTAATAGCTGTTGTATCTTTGACTTGAGGTCATTAATCAGGAATTGCAAAGTAATAAGTAAAAATCCCTTTGATAATATCTTCTCAACAATCTACCTTATTTACAAAGCAGTTAACTACTGAAGACTGATTTTCCTACTGAAATCAGGCTTTTTTATATTTTACAATGTGGCTTCTAGAACATTCTGGAATATGATGTCATATCCATTTATAGTAACTCCTAGAAAGTTCTTTCCCTAAAAATCGGTCTATGACACAGTCATTTCCTGATTGAAAATTCCAGTAAGTTCAGTAAGTTTTGAACTGGCACTGAGCCAGACAGCCAATACAGTCACACAGTTCTCGGTCTGGTAAGCCAATATAACCCAGACAGTGAAAAACAAGGCATCTCACTAATCAGTCAGAAGCTGTTGAAATGATTGCCATAACAATAGTACAAGGGCTAGCTGAAACTCAACCACGGGGTGACCCCAAGCCCTTTACGATTTTTAATAAGATGTGAGTAATCATCATTCAGGATAAAGTGAGTTGAGTGCTCTCAAAAATGGCCTCTAACCAAAAAGTATCTCAAAGTACAAAAAATCTGGTTTGAAAGGGTGTTGTCAATTACTTACAAACACCATAGCATACAGTAAAACCTCCCTATAGTAGACATCCTTTATAGCGGACACGTCTTAATAATGGACAGTTTTCTTAAGGCGGGGTTAAGGCCGGGTTAGACGATCACTTTTGTCCATCATTTTTTTCGCTATTGGACTTTGAAAAGTGATCGTGTAACATACAAAAATTGTTCATTTTTGCTGCAGAATTTAATGCGCTTACGAGGTGTTAATCCTGTATCATTGGAAATTTATTCTGAACGAAAGCCGAGTAAAATCGAGTTCATCACTTTTTTCCAAAGGTGATTTCTGACAAATTTTGACGACACAATGTTTTGCTACGAAAGAAACGGCCTAGAGTTTCGAGAAAAGAAGAAAACAATGTAAAATTGTGCTCAAAAACGTGAATCTTTTTCAAAAAATGCATATCAAAATAATGATTAGGAGCAAATTGAAGTAGAAAACATCACAGAAAAATAAGTGCAGTTGAATTAAGTACACTCATTTTTCATTAGAAACCAAACCCGACAGTGACTAATCCAGTTTCCTAAGGTCCCGAAATTTCAGAGCTCAAGTTCTTGAAGAGTTTTATAGGATATTTTCATTTATTTCTCAAAAAAACAAGAGCATAAATACGTTCAAATTTGATGTTGTTAATCATTGTGTAATTTTTATTCTTTTTGTAATTATTAAAAACCCAGTCAAACTTTTCTATAAAGGATTAAAGAATATTTGTTTTTTGTTTATTTTCAATCTAAATCAGTTTCCTAAGTTTTTTTGGCTTGAGTACTTGAGTTGGTTTCTTAAAAGCGGTTTCTTATAAAAAATGAGTGTAGTGGAAAATACTGTTGTTAGTTTTTATTATTAAATTATCAAAATAATTTATAATTGTACAGCAGTTCCGTTCAGTCTTGTTGTCAAGCAAGACATTTCCACTCCCATGGAACTTGCCCTGGTCCATAAAAATGATCAGAATCAGTGGCGGCTGGTGCTGGGGGGCACCATGGGCATTGCCCCACCATTCAAAAGCAGAGGAGGTCCTCCGTATCCAATTATTTTCTGAATTGACAAATTTTGTCACTCCTAGTCATATTCAACTTTAATGGCAACCGCGGCAGAGGTAGACCGCCCATGAGATGGCATGACCAAGTGAGGAAGGACACTGGGCTGCCG
>JANTCA010090992.1:3077-13484 GCA_024741275.1 Chironex yamaguchii
TTTTAGTAATTTAAGATATTACTAGCCAGCGAAGTAAGCACTAAGTGTCGGTGGTAGAGTATTTTCATTGTATTTGCATTGTATTTGCAATAACATGTTTTTATATCTTTTGTCATGAGGGGTTTGGAAAACTTCAGCCTTATGTCGGCGGCACATATTTCAGCAAAAGATGCTAACTTATAACAGGATCGGCCAAATTAGAAGTACATAACTGAAACTGACGAAATAAAATGTTATGCGTGCGTACCGAATAAGTGAAATACATCTGAGTATGAAGTGAATTATGAATAAGTGTTTTGCGAATGAAAGCAAAAAATGATTTTACTTTCTCTGAAACATGTATGGTGGGTGCGTCAATTTTTTATATAATTATTTGAATAATTACAGGCCACTGTCACTTTTGAGTATACCAGGGAAGATGCATCAAATCTGCCTAAATTCGGACAGCCACTTAAAAATAGATGGAGCTCAAACCCCAAAGCATTGGGGATTCCAAGAAGACAAATCAACAGAATATCTATTACTTCATATGACAGAAACATGAAAGAAAGCTATCGATGAAGTCTGAGTATAGGAGTACTCTCGATAGATTTTAGAAAAGCCTTTGATTCCATAAACAATGATATACTGAAGAAAAAGTTCCTTGGGTGTGGTGTTACTAGTAACATGTTTGACATTCTCTGTGATTATTTACACAACTAATCACAGTATGTTGAACTATTGGCAAAAAGTCAAGACATCACGGTATCAAATATGCCGTACCCCAGGGGTCACTGTTGGGACCAAGGCTGTTTAAAATGTATGTAAATGACCTTCCAGATAAATTACGCTAGGAGAAACGTACTTGTGTGCTGACGATGCTACTTTTTGCTATGCGGGAATGGATGTTGAAGAGGTTGTGGATACCTTAAACATGACTGAAAGCATCTGGATGATTGGTGTCAGGAAAACCAACTAACGATATACATTGGAAAGTCGGAGGTCTTGATCATAACAAATCGCGATTTCGTAGGACCATTGCGTCCAGTAAGAATAGGCAATGATAGGCATGCTTACCACTGCATCTTCAATAAGAAATCTATTTTAAAGCAATCATCGCGGCTGTACCATATGGTATGTCTGTTTGGTGGACCTGCTCATCTGTTCATACTGAAGATCTAGAGAGAATACATGAACGATCTGCTAGAGTCATTCATAGGTTACCCGGAGACATTCCGGATGACGAGATTCTACGCTTAATGTTGAACCAGTTCATTTTTTTAGTTTTACTTATCCTGTCAACAAATTCCTTCCCTTTTGTGTCGCGCCAATTGTACAAATGTATTTTTTGCTTTTGACCCAAGTCTAATTCCTTGCTTTTACGATTATGTTTCCAGCAAATTTTTTCACAGAAACTGAGCATCAAACGTGGATTGCAAGTCCTCGTCAGGTATGTAGTAATATCATTTGCTTTGAGTTTGTAAAATTTTCCGCTTCTCGCGTGACGTTGTTCTGGTGTGGGCTCTATTTTTAGTGAGATTAATGTAATAAGGTGGCAAGTGATTGGAGAAGGTTATTATATGCATCCAAAAAAGCCCTAATCGGAGTCGCAAAATCCATATTTTAGAGTCAAAACGGTAACAAAGGTGAAATTGTGGGAGTTTATTATACGCTCGCGTTTACTCAAAGATCCTACTACGGTCAGTTGATTACTTTTAATGCCTGTCTGTGACTGCAGTCGAACAGCTATATAGAAAAGTAGCAAGAAACCAGACCTGTAGTTTGCTATAGCCAGCATCATAGTTTTTGTAGTCTTTTTAAGTTTGCAGTCGCGTGTGTAGGACGTTCAATTTTCCCAAAACCAGAGCAATTTTTCGTTCTTGCTTTTACATTTTTTGTCGCAAATTGAATCAATGCTTGTTACATACGCTTCGTGCCGATATGACGCCAGGTATTTAGTCGTCACTTGCCAAAGGTTGATTCGTAGACTCAAGCAATGCGTTCCAAGTTACATACGCATAAGTTCCGACAGCGTACCCTAGCAACCCTCAGCGATCATGTAAGTCTTTCTTTTTACGTAAATCAATGCAACTCTGCTAAAGTGTAGCATCTGCTAAATATTTCTTACTATGCCCAGGAGTATGGTGGTGTCCTTTTTGCAAGTGTTGTAGACTGTAGACTACATTTCATATTAGTGTTTTGGAGACAGTTTAATTTAAAGAACTCAAACCAGGTCTTTCTAGACAGAAGAAATTTGTTGTTCCACTTGTCGTTTAACTAGCTTGACCGTTTACAAATTCTCTTTTGTTGTTATTTCAGTCCTTTGTACGTTTTCCCTTTCTTTTCCTTTGCTACTTGTTCGTTCGTCTCCATCTTTACTCATCAATTTTCGATCCTAACTTGGACTGCAAGATCAAGCCTTGTTATCGTTTACATTATTCTGACAACTTTGTGTGCTTAGTGACGAAAAGCTTTAGTAGTGAGTTAATTACTTAACGCTTTTAAGTGTTTTACTTAAGGAAACGTTTAGTTTTGTTAGTAACTCCTTACGTATGTGTTGCTTACATCAGTGTGTTTTTGTTGAACGCAATTCTTTAGCCGTTGACGAAAATTATTAGCAAAATGCGCCATCACTCTATGCTATCTGCTGACACCCTTACTGTGAGTGAAGTGCTGTAGGGGTACCACTACTAAAATGTGGCTCTGGAATCCTTCTGTTTGATAATTATTATTTTGTAGTCATAGAGGAGAAAATGTCCGTTCGGTATTGTTAACCTGGACCTCCCTCTATCAAGAAAAATTCCTTTTGTACACTGATGAACTTGTATTTCTGTCTCTGAAGTCCTTTTTTATTTCGTCCTTTTTTATTTATGTCATAAAGTTGTCTCTTTCTAATTTTCTTGCCTGTTTGAATACTGTGAGTAATTCAAAATTTAAATTTACTTTCTCTAGGCAGAAAGAGTTCGTTTTTTTCACTTGGACTCTTCCAATAATGTTTTGTTTCTTCATTTTCTCTTTCTTTGTTTCCTTTCTTGTTTTTGATTGGCTAGTTTTGATACATGTTTTGTATAAATAGGTTGCCATATACATATTCTTTCCTTTCTGACGATTCATGCTCTGAAGAGTGCCAGACGAAAAAAGCTTTTAAGTATGTTTTTAGCGCAATGTCGCAAATTTTCAAGGCGATTGTCAAGTTGTGTACCACAAAAAGATTGTTCAAAATCAAAATTTGCTCAAATTGCCATTGCTTCATGAAATTTGCAGTTTAATGTCCATACACGATGCAGTTATGCTCTTGCAATAACATTTTTGTATGTCCTTGTAATTTTCGTTTGTCTCTAGCTTTTTACCTGTGTCTTCAAGACCAAATCTTCGGTCAGTCTTAACAGAGAAATTTGTGGAAGTTTTTCTATGGTATGAACACGATCTTGAAGAGGTTCAGAAGGAATATGAAGCGAAAAAGGTACTGTTTACCATTCTTGTTGCAAATGGTTAGGTTGGTGAGTACTAAAACTGCCCTAGTGTTTGGAGATAGAACGAGGTATTGTTATATAAGTTTTCTTTACGAAATTAGACTCCCAAAGGAAAGTGTTATGAGGAAGTGGGACTAGCACGATACCAGAAGTGTCCTCATATTTATTTTTAATGTAACAATATGTTATTGTATCCGTTTTCTGTTGGATAAACTAAAAGTTTATTTCCGCACGTTAAGGGCGGTTGGGCAATTTACTGCATAAACAGATCTAAGCGATCGTCTTCTTTGCATTAGATATTCAGATGGCTGCAACAGAGACTGTTAGTTTGGAGTATATTTCAGTGTTTTTCTTGAAATAGCAAATCGTTATTTTAGGCTCGGAATGTCGGTATCAAACAAGGGAAAAATGTAAGTACTATGAAATGGTCTTAGATTATATTGCGGGAGAAAGAAAGCACAGTTTGGAAAATGTTCCATAGCGATCTTTTTCGCTCTCTTGTGTATATACCACGCTAAAAGCAGTTAATGTAGATAAAAACGACAAACTTTCGGGTTTCAACATATTTTTCAATTTAATGCAGGACAATCCTCCTCTGGCACGAGATGCACCGAAGGTCGCAGGAGCAATCTACTGGGCTCAGAGCTTACTATGGAAAATTGAGGACCCTATCAAGATTTTCCGTGAAGTAAAATTTGTGACTTCTTTGAAGGTAACTGATTTGTGCACTGTCTTTTGTTGAGGAATGTCAAAGGTCTCCTTACTGATTTGCTATTGCCATAAAATGGTGGTGAGAGTTATCCTCGTACGTATCGTTAATTTTTGCTCCCAGATGCGTGGAGGTTTATGTTGATCACTTTTTATATGACCTTTGACTTGGAGTTGAACCCTAATATTACCATGACAGTGTAGTACACGCGTTAAAGCCCCAGAACATCCAATGGCGAAGGTAGCAGTTAGAACATATTGTAAAGTAATTTCAGTCGAACTATTGCTTGGCGTTTTTATTAGATTAGTTTAAGAATAAACAAAGTGGGTCGTTAACTTAAATACTGTCACGAAGAAATTTGTCCATCATTGTCATGATGGGTTCCTGAAATTTAAATGAGATAGTTCGTGCTCTTGAGTGTCTTAAGTCTTCATGAAACGTGCAGCAAGTAAGTAATGCTTGCACTAAGGTCTTCACTTCAGTACTGTCATGCTAGTGACAAATGAGTTAAGTTAATTATTTTTAACGTGCATTAGTGTTTAACGTGAATTTCATTTTGCAGGATTTCTCAAGGATTACAAAGATCTATAACGGAATTGCAACTAGGCTGCTTAAGTACGAGGAATTTTGGCTTTCCATGTGGAAGACTCATATTGATGGTGCCCGACTAGGCCTAAAGGCGCCTTTACTTAGTTACAATCCAAAAACAAATGAAATTGTGGTCAACACAGATGGACGGTTAGTCAATTTCAATCTTTCCCGTATCATACGTTTAATATTCAGTTATGGTTATTTCATCAATTCTGCTGGATTGGTTCTCGCTGCTTCTGTTTAGTACAGGAGATTTCATGTCTAATTCTAATTGGGTAAAGATTTGTTCTTAGCTGTTGAAAAGGGATGTAAGTGCTTCCTTAGTTTTCGATGAAAATCAGGTCGTAGTTGAGTGAAAATTTTAGGTTTAAGTAGTAAAGAGCTGAGTTGTATTTTTAAAAATCATGCAGATTTATTGTGTTAATAATTACAGTGTCGTTTTAAAAGTTGCCTTATTCCAAATTTAACTTTGCTGTTAACTTTATTCATTATAATCTTATTGATTAGGATACTTGTTCTTATGAAAGAAGTTAGATGGCTTCAAAGGCTAGGGATAACTATCCCGGACAGCGCGATGGAAATCGCTCGAAAGGTGAGATGTGCCAAACTTGCTTTTGTTTTGTTTCTTCCTGTTTTTCGTACCTATGCTACTCATGTGATAGAGAAGTAAAGGAAGTTAATTCTTCATTAACATGTAGGTATGCAACAGAATAAAAAACTCTCATTGTTTAAAAAAACTTGCGTGCGATCCGATTCTGGATAAATCTGCCGAGCAATGTCTTATGCCATTTGGCAATCCCAGTAAACTTCGATCCTTAAGGTATAATGTACCATTTTGGCAATCTGTTGTTTACGTGTACTACTATTCTGATACTTGGTTCACTTTTTTCTTCAGGAAAAAAAGTTTAAAGACTATTATCACCAACTTCAATATATACTTAATAGTTACAAAGAGATATGCAGCAAAGTTCCGTGCCCTCTTGCAACAGTAATGAGACCACTGACAGAGTCCATCAAGCATTTCCTCCAGCCTGGATTCACGACACTGTATTGGAATAGTACTAACATTGACTTGTTTTTGTGCCAGGTCTGAACAATTTTAATTCCTGCATAATTTTACGTCATTCTTATTCTTAATTTATTTTAGACGGTACGGTTGATATTGACAAAGTATATATGCCAGATATTAATGTGTAAAAAGATACAAAAATTAACTACCAAAAGTGCTACAATTTCCAGTTGGTGTTTTTGGAGGTATATCCTTTTGTCCATCAGGGTTATTTTTATACTCTTATTTATGCAGAAAAGTGTTATGTACTCTTATCAGTTATATTTCGTCTAGATATAAAACTGAAATTGTCTTCTGATTTAATGATAGGTTTACGCGTAAAATGTTATGCTGTTACTGTTGTGTGATTTGCGGGAAATGTTCCAGTAGACTCCAGGTATTGCGATATCTTTTTTCTCTCAAAATTAGTCGTTGTTAATCTACGACAAATCAAAATAAATGTATTGTCTGCCTCTCATTTATTTTGTAGATACATTCAGCTTTAATTAGTCTAGAAAAAACGGTGGACAGATTAAACCGTATTGTTGAGTTGTCACTGGGAACAAACATTCAGCATATCAAACAACTTATGCTATTTGACTCTGACGGCATCACGTCCTCAGTATGGAACTGCAATCAATTTGTTGAACAACATCTAAAGGCTTCTGCTACAATCTCCGAAAAGCTCCATTCCTACATTCTGGGAATAGAAAATGGCTTAAAGGTAAGAACTATTGTTGAACTATTGCCCCCATCATAAACTGCACGATATGTGTGCTGACTAGATGCACTCGTCTGATCGTCATTACTTTTGCTTTGTTTTACCAAAATATAGATCGTTATTTTAGGCACTTGGACTTTGGGATTAGGTTATACATTTGTAGGTATCAGGACGAATCCTTCCCGGTACGACAATGTAAATTTGTTGTTTTGCTGCTGGGTGTGCAAATAATATAATCTATCCAATGTTCCAAGTAATAGCTACTATACAATCAGATTTTAACGAAATTGCTCAACATTCTAGTACATGACTTGATTTTGGCTGTTTCACATGCTATGCATTGTGGATTCTGTGCCCGTCAACCTGAGTAAGAGAGAACATATAGTCATCATCTGTGTAGGGCAGCGAGTTCAAAAATTTAAAAGGGAGGGAAATTTATAAGGTCAGCTTGTTCGGTCGTTAATCAAACATGAAATCTGTTACACACAGTTGAATTACTCCATGGGCTTCGTTGCTGGGCGTCTGCTGAACGAGAAAAAGTATCTCACTCTTTTAGTAGACACACCCTGTAGCTAAAGGTATCTAAAATATTCATATAGCAAACCATAATTATGTCAACGGTCAAGACTTTGAAGAGTACCTTTTTATCTTTATCTTATATCGTTGTGGTTGTCAACTATGGCATAGCAAAGAATATCACTCTCTTAACCCTCAAGCGCTGATGCAGAATCGAGCTTGATTGCATGTTAGATGAATGTCCAAGTTGGCTCTGTCCAATGACGAGGATAATTATAATCTTTTACTGCTTGTTTCTGTGATATAGGCTCCAGTAGTAGTGTTCGATAGTAATATTCATCTCTTATTTTCCTACAGGATATTCTTTCATTGGTATCAAACGGTAACATTCAGGACAAAGTTTCTAGACAAAATAGTCCAGTTTCAGCCAAGAGTTTAAAATCTCTCAGCAGGACCTCTAACAACAGCAACGTTTTCGCCACTTTAGCTCCACCAGACACGAGCCTATTAGGTTTAAAGGGAAGTGTGTCTCCCTTTGAGGGGGCTGTAGAGGATGCTGTTGTCTCAGAGCTATATGTGTATTATTGTAGTCAAGTTTATTCTGCTGTACTTCAATCAACAGTTAGTTCTTTGGAGCAATTGCTGGTATGTGTGAGTTGCAAAGAAATGAACGAACACTGGTAAGTTTACCCAAGTTAAACATCTAGTGAGCTCTTGCTCATTTTATTTGTTGTTTCCATTTTAAGCTGTACTCCGCATTTCATTCATTGTTGTACCGCTAAGAAATCCAAAATGTTAAAACTGTTGTTGTTCACATGCACACAACACTCATACACACATACATA
Organism: Chironex yamaguchii; assembly: GCA_024741275.1. Lineage (NCBI taxonomy): Eukaryota > Metazoa > Cnidaria > Cubozoa > Chirodropida > Chirodropidae > Chironex > Chironex yamaguchii. The sequence continues at coordinate 10,960 of JANTCA010090992.1, forward strand.
CATGTATGTACATATACAATAGCTGCACTTTGTGGAAGCAGACCGGTCTCGAACTTCTAACCCTCAGACTCAAAAGCCAACACTCAAACCTCCGTGCCATCGCGGCACAAAGGTTTGGTGAAGGACTTCTAGAGTCCTTGGTATTACGAGACGAAACCCAGCGGCGGGTAAGGGGAAATTCGTTAATTTTTTATGTGTTTCGGCTTAAGCCTTCATCAGTGTCAGATATATGTAGTACCTCAACAGACACTATGCTTTTCATGTATTTGTCAAGAGTGGAGCATTACCGCAACAGCTGCTCTAAGTGGAAGCCGGCCGGGCTCGAACTGCTAACCCTCAGACTCAAAAGCCAACACTCAAACAGCAATTGTGCAACCATATTTGCCAAGCACCCTCCAAAGAGCATCACGATTGACAGTATCAAAAGCCTCGGTTAAGTCTGCAAATACTTTACAATGGTAGACGTTGCTCTTTACATTTCTCAATGAGTTGCCTAGTAGAGAAAACCATGTCGACAGTTCCATGCCCAGCACGGAAACCATACTGACACTCAGGAATAACCTCCTTGCAAACACATAACTCTTACCGATTCAAGAGCAATCTTGCAAACACCTTTCTAACAACTTCAGGCAATGAAATTCCTCAATGGTTATCACAAATTGACTTCTTGCCTTTCCCTTTGTAGCAAGTGACCCAAATCGCATCAATCCAGTCCTGAGCAATTGGATTATCCAAACAGAGATAATCAGAGAGTCTACTGCTGCCTGTGAACGCTTACACCACCATACACCAGCAATTCAACTAAAATGCCATCAAGGCCTGGTGCTTTGCCTGTGTTAATCTGTTTAATGCATCCAATAACATCTGTGTGAGATGGCTCAATATCTAGCTCAGGGTGGAAATCTCGTTGAGGAACACTGTCCACAGCGGTCTCATCCACAACAGAGGGGTTGTAAAAGAGATCCTGGAAATGCTCAAACCAGTGTCCGATTATTTTATCAGGGGTCTCCAGTAAGGTGGTCCCAACCTTCTCTAAAAGAGGTGTGATCAAGGAAGGTCTTGGATCAAAGGCCTGATGTAACAAGCCATAGAACATCTTCATGTCTTTTCTGTTGAAAGCCAACTGCATTTGTTCAGATAGACCTGACCACCACTTATTCTTAATTTGGAGCAGCCTCCGATGAACACTCCTTTTGACATTAAGGGAATTGGCAGTATGATGTATCCTGTTTAAGGATGAAGAGCTGAGAAGTTTTATGTGGGATCTTCTTTTCATTAAGGAGGGCATTCACTTCATCACAGTTATCAATAAACCAGTCCCTATGCTTGGTCAACCTAGTTCCCAGAGTGTCAGCCCCCCTCTCAAAAGTAATCTCTTTGTAACTTTCCCAATCTTAACCTGAGAAATCCGTCTGGTCATAAAATGATTTCAAACCGTCTCTATAAGTGACATCCTTTAACTATCAGTGCGTTTAGGTGGCTTGATCCCATTCAAGCGAATTTTACGACGAATAGAAATTTTGACTTTAACCCGAACCATTAGATGATCTGTGTCACACTCTGCTCCACACATTGTCTTGACCTTGCAAAAATTCCTAAGGTCACTGTCAGAGCTAACCCGAGCATTGAAGTCACCAAGAATGACCACATTTTCGCATTTCAGAATGTTAGTAACAATTGTTCTAAGGGCATGATAGAAAGAATTGATATCTTTCTCAGGAGACACAAGTGTTTGAGCATAAACCGAGAGAAGAGTCATGTATCTGTTCGCATTGAGAGGAATCCTCAGCTTCATTATACGCTCATTGACACCTATTGGTTGTTCAAATTTGTCTACTAGTGTGTTCTTTACTGAAAATCGACACTATCCTGAAAAGGCTGCTCAGTCACACGAGACTCCACCAAATACACACCTGCCTTGGATGATGTGAAAAGCGATGTTACCTTAAGCCCCATGCCGCCTGTGCGCAGATTTGTAACTACATGTTTCCAACCTGTCAAGCCTACACGCGTCATCACTCCTCCATCGCCACAGGACTTTCGAACAGATTGATGTTGAGGCCTGAAGGAATGTCTGTACAAGCTTTTTGTAGTGACAAAGCTTTGTACAAGGGCAGAGCCAGTCTCTCGGTATCAATTGCCTAGTTCCAGAAACAAGCAAGGCTAGATAGCTTGCGACATTTCAAGTGCAGTTTTTTTATCAGAGTTTACCTTCTCCTAGGCGAAAAACCAACCAATACTAACGAGCTTCACCAACCCGGAGCCAACTGGTTTTGAGGCGCCAGTAACTCGCCTTTCACCTTTTTTCCTGTTAGTTTGAAACATTTCCTCCACGAGAAGGCCAGGAGCTGGATTTGGTTGTCAGAGGCTATTTGAGATGCTGCCATTGGGCACGTTATAGACTACAGAGTGCTCACAACTGAAGTCACCCCGGCAATAACAGCCTTGGAAACATACATACATACATACATACATACATACATACATACATACATACATACATACATACATACATACATACATAC
>JANTCA010090993.1:0-13484 GCA_024741275.1 Chironex yamaguchii
GCACAGAAGACTACATTTCTCTTGAAGATATTGACAATGTTGAAGTGCAATTGATTTGAAACTGAGTTGCTAGTGTCATTGAAACAAAACCTCTTTCATAAATATCCTAAGTTGCCTTGTATATTGTCTTATGTCTAAAATGCCTACAAACTAATAATTGAAGAACAAATTAAGAACAATTCAGCCTCAAAATTTTGGAAAAATTAAGAACAACCAGCCTGAACTCAATGTTATTTGTCCTTATAAAAAATGAGTGTATATGATATTCAGTAACAATGATATTGTATCCAGCACGATAGTCGAACCAGCAAACACAGGATTTTGAAACTAAAGTTTATTAGCACAAAGTAATACAAGTAGAGATAGTGATCTGGATCAGGGAAAGAACAAAAGTGAAGGACATCTAAGGAACAATCAAAGGAGCAAAATGGTCACGTCTTAAGAGAGAAAGATGGCAGGCGGACAAGAACAACGACCGAATGGACATCAAGAGTGGGACGAAGAAAGAGGGGGAGACAGAGAAAGCGGTAGAGAGGCGAGATTCATGCTTACTGGGGAGGTCGAAACTGGAACCAGATGGCACAAGATAGAAGAGAGTGGCGGCAGAATGTCGAGGCCTTTGTCCAGCAGTAGACAGACAATGGCTACCCATGATGATGAATACAAGTGCAACAACTAAGACAAGAACATGGGCAGAAAATTGCCTTATATAAGTTTGAACTTAACCTAGAACATTCGGAAACACAGGATCATACATGCTTATAGAAAGTTCTACACATGTACATAATATATTCCATTAAGTGCATGTATACTTTTTTATGACAGGCAATGCCAGCACTTTCTAGAATATAGAGACAGTTTGCCAGTTGCAAAATGTTCTCGAAGGTTCTCGCTAGAAATGTCCAGAAGTGTTCATCACGACACGTATAAATTTAAAATTCTTAATTGTAGATGCATACAACTTGTAACAGTATAACATATAAATGTCTTTCATGGTGTTTGTAAACTTGATCTGCAGCTTCAAGAAGTTCACTGAATCTCTTGAAGCTTGCAGGAATCGGTTTCAACTCATAAAGGAATGGCACGGTCCAAGGAATCCATATGATGAAGGGTCCAGACGCCTGATGGCAAACCTCTGCTTCTTTTATCAGGATGAGCAAAAACGATGACTAAAGTTTATTTATGTGATAAAATCCTCGCATCAATGGCATAAGCCTGGGAACTCTAATGCGGTTCAGAGAGTCTCCTCAAAGCGGAACAGCTTTTTTCGAGAAGATCAGGCAGGAGCTCCCATCGGAATGCTTAATATAGCAACGAAAGAATACAAGTTGCTAAGAAAGTCAAAAAAATGAACTGAATTCTTACAGTACCTGGCAGAATATAGACCAACCAGATTCAGGGAATATGCTACATACTGAAGACATTCTGCGAGGAGCACTCCTTAGTAAAACCATTGTATTCCATTCAATGCTCCTTTGGCAAGTACAGTTGACTCCCGAGATTGTGAACTCGAAACATGAAGTATTATTTCATATATCAAAACTATCATTATTATAATTATATTTTTATTTCACACATGTCAAGAAACACGACAAATTACATGAGAATCAATAAAAAAACCCAAAAATTCAGCTCATGTACATTTGCTTATGTAATTTAAAAACTTTGTAATAACAAGTCGGAACACCTTCATTTTACATTTCAGAATTTCACTTTGAACACGAGCGAACTCGATCACTCTGGGGGTAATTGCCAATAGTGTGATCTTAGTTCAGAACAGAGAGCTGGTCGCCCTGGGGAGGTGGTCATTCAGAGAGAGTCTGTAGTGACGCAATCATCAAATCATGGCCGCTTAAATTCATCTTTAAGAAACAACGTCCCGGTAACTCAGTTGTTAGGACATCCGCCCGTTAAGCAGAAGGTCGCGAGCTCAGCTCCCGCCCTGAACGTATGATTTGTTTCTCAGATAAACAACAATTTAACAGTCATTTCAATACAATTTGTGAGTAAGCAAATAAAGGGTCACAAAACTGTCACATTGGTGACCCTAGTTAAGAACACGCAGTGAAATCAAATTCGATAAACATCCACATTTTCAAGAAGCCCCAGAATTTGGAAAAGAAATTCAAACTATTACGAAATTATAAAAGATTTGAAGACAAAAATCATTAAGTGCTAAAATTGCAACGTATGCAGTATAATAAACTACAAATATCTTTAGGAAAGGAAATTTCTGCTAACAAAGAAAAATTAGTGAAAGATAAATAACATATTTTATAGTTATAAGACAACAACATAAAAATCGAAATCAAATGAAGGGCTGCGCAATCTAATGCTTATCCTCGAAAAGCAGAGTTTGGAGAAGGCAACAAATATGAAATGTATATTTTTACAATAATTCTACCAGACTAACACTGAAATATACAATTTATTAAGTTTCATTGTAGTTTGCTAATTTTACTGACAGCGAACTCATTTTTGTTTCTCAGACGTAATGTCAAGTCTTTCCACATTTTATTGCATTAGAGTAAATTTAACCATTATAATCATACATCTACTGTTTGGCAGCAAAATAAATGGTGAATATTTAACCATCTCTTGCCACGTTACCATGGTAATCCCAAAGAAAGAACAAATTGTTCGCTTAAGATTCGAGAGACATCTTATCAGCAGTGAACTATTGAGATGCAGAATACTTCCTATCCGTAACAGGTTTCTCGTAACTAATATACTAACAGCGATTTCGTACACGTGTCCAAATTTTCAAGAGTACGAAATCTTTTATTTCGTAAACAACAATGAAGGGGTATAATACAGGGGCATAATGCTATGACCCCAACAGCCATATTAGTAACCTTTCCAGGCATAGCAACTTTCACAGTCGTATGACATGTGTGTTGTGCATTGTAATCGTTTGATCTGTGCGGAAATGAGAGTGTAGTTAGAGAAATTCAGAGAAACAAATCACACGTCCAGGGTGATGACCGAACCCACGACCATCTGCTAACCGGGAGAATGCTCTGACCACTGTGCTACCTGGACGTTGTTTCTCAGTGGTAAATTTTGATATCCCATGATTTGATTGTTGCGTCACTACATAACCATTCTCTCTCCGATGCTGAAAAAACTGTCTTAGGCCCTGGTTTAGAATATAGCACCCCAGCTCAAAACATGTGGACAGAACAACTTTAATCGGAGTTTTGAAATTGTATCTGCTCACATTAATTAACACAGACCTATTTCTTTCCTAAAGGTCAGACGTATAGACGTAGCTCGAGATTATTGTGGTACTCTCATTACACTTACTGGAAGTACTTTCTGATAGTACAGTCACTTCGTTTGAGTGATATGGTCTTGATCACAAAGTCTCGTAAAGGGTCTGGAGCAGATACTTAATATGCACAACTACATTACTAATATGAACAACAATTTAGACGACGTATCCAAATTCGACAAAACTGAATGACGTGTCGAATTGGGCCAATACAATACAGCACTGGATTTGCATGAACGAGTTAACGAAGTTTGGTAAGTACGTGTCACTATCCTATACTATCTATTGCAGGATATTACCGCAGCATCCACGCTTGTATGCTTTTGCGAAAACACACAAAGAACTTGTTCAACTTATGCCTATTCTTCTATCGATGGTTAAGCTCCAACCGAGCTTCAAGAATAGTTTTCTGAAAATTTAAATCCTGTTTTACAATTATACTGTGTGAAACGACTAAAAGATTGATTTACTTTTGTTAAATTTATTCAAAAATGCGATTACGACTCTAGACTTTTGTTGCTGTACTACTTCGACATATAGACTATATTCACATATGTTCCTTGAAAGGGAATAATAAAAATTTGTGTACATGGTCTCTGTTGAGGCGTGCTCAGCAATAGCCAATCTTTAAGGACATTTTCATTGAACTCATGAATACTTATACTTCCGGTATGGAATTTAGCTTTAATGATCTCATGTACTAACGGTTTAATAGTGAAGCTAAGGGATCATATCTATGGCTAGTATTAGGTAACATTTTCGTCCAAATCAGAAAGAAAACACTTTCAGTACCTTTTGCAAACCCTTTGGCCTTCGTGTTTGCGCACAGGAACGAATCCAGCATCGGAGCTTGGCGAGAAGGGTATTCAGTAAAAAAAATTGCTGGAAAAATGTTTTATAGCAACACCCTTTCAAAATTTTCAAAGATATAGAAATAAGAGTGTATAATTTTGGCCTTTGACTACTAAAATTATAATAAAAATTTTTGAACTCGAGTTATTCATCCGATTTAAACAGAACTGACAAAAGCAACAATATTTTTATACAAGCAACAGTATGCTTGGTGAGTATACCCTCTTCTCATCTTCTCTGACAGTTTGAACAGCAGGCTCCGACTTTAATTTTCCCAGAGAGAGGGGATCCGGATTTGAAATGGAAAACTTTTTGCAAAATGATATACTCCAATAAACATGATGCCGTTTTGGATATATGAAAGCAGGATTTAGTCTACATAAACAGAAGATCGCGTATTTCTTGTTAATGCAGGGCAAAGCTAAAGTTTGCCCAAAGGAGTCATGCCTTCTTAAATGAGCACAACATACTGGAAATGTGGATGAGATCGGCCCGCTTTTAATTGTATTGTCCATAGTGGCCCTGCACTTTTAGAATGTGTACGACTTGGCAGAAGTGAAGATGACATTTATGCTGTAAATTGACTGAAAGCGCTAGCAAAATAAAGGCAAATTGTGCTCTCTGAACTGCGCAGGACCTCGTGGCAACCATAACCATATCCAGAATTCTTTTTTCAAATTGTTCATGCGAAAAAGCAAGACTCTGGGAGCACGAAATTCCGTCTGTTGCTTCTCGCAACCAAGTCCAGTAAAAAAGTTGGACATAAACATGAAAAATGTCTGAAAAAAACCCTTCAAATAGCAAGAATTCTTTGGAAATGCTATGGTCCTGCTACCCTAATTTGCCAGGCAACTTTTATGAGTGTGAAAAGGTCAAGCATTTCTTCCGAATTTTCTATTTTAACTTTCTTACTTTCCTAGATAAATCACACAAACCTTAGTCAGAGCATTCCCTAGGTTTAATGCAGGTTCAATAATATTGAGTCACGGCCTCTCTCCAAAGCCAAGCTCTCTTAGATTGCACGCCTCTACAGTTATGAAATAGCATGACGATGGTTTTTCCTAGCTTGGCTACGACAAAAGTTGTTATTAATTGTCTTTCGTTATTTCTTTTGCCAACAACAATTTAATGACAGTAGTTATCTTTAATATATTTAATGTGTTGAGACGTCATTCAGCAATTGATTTTGAAATATAATTACTTGCATGACATGGAAGCTACGGCAAAACATAAGAGGCAGCCAAATGTGCACAGCTAAATACTTTAACAGGGTAGTTTGAAGAGAAGGAAATCCAAAACATTCACTAGGTTCGGTCTAATTGATTAAAGGCTGGTGTTCTTCAAGAGATGGTTATAATCTCTCTATTGTGTTTGAAGTATGATTTCAATCCACATTGACAATTTTGTGAACAGGATGCTCAAGGCGTATCAACAGTCAACAGAGGTAGACCTTAAACATCAACATCAAGTATTTTGTTGAAATGAGGATCGAAACGTGCAGGCCTTGCTTTCAATAGGATGGTCTCTGATCGCTGTCTCCATCCTGTGGTGACAGATCCCATGATGTCTACCATCTGTTCAATTTCCCTGCACATCCTACACGATGCCATTATTTGAAATTATGGTTTATCATATAACGCTCAACAATGCATTGAAATACTGGATCATTTGTAATGACAACAACAATAGGATGATCCTGGTTTTTGATTCTCAGTGCAGCTCCTGTGGTTGACTGTTGGTCACTCTTATAACCATCCGAGGATGATAAAAAAGGAACCAGAGTGTAGTGATAAGTACATTGAGAATGATTGACACGTGATTGTGCTGTGTGCTCAGGATTCGTGACTTTGCAATCAAATTTGATATAGAAAGTCCAAAGTATGTTCTTATTATCTCCCTCTCAACGATCTATAGAATTTATGGAAACACGGAATATTACATGGTGTCAGGTTCTCACTGCCATGGAGCATATGAAACATATCGTGCCCCTGAGATTAGAAGGGAACATCGCCGAAAAATGGAGAAAATGGAAACAAAGATGGATGCTCTACACGAACGTGAGTGGGGCAGATTCGAAGCCTGAGGCAATAAAGTGTGCAGTATTTCTAGATACAATCTAACAGGATGCTCTAGAAGTATACGACACTTTCACTTTTACAGATGGTGAAGCAGATCGAGTTGCTTCGATCATAAACAAATTTGAAATATATTGCACACCAAGGAAGAACATGACGCACGAGAGATATACATTTAACTCTTGCACACAAAATGGTCGATCGATAGATGCATTTATCACGGAATTTGTGAATTTGGTTTATTACAGAACAGCCTGATTAAAAGACAGGATTGTCTGTGGTATCGATAGTGATGGTATTAGAGAATGCCTACTTCGAAATACTTAGCTGACCCTTGACACTGCCATCAATGCCGTCATGGCCACCAAAACAAGCAAAACACAAATTGAATGTCTGAAAGAAGGTTCGAGTCTGGAAACAGGCACAGTACACAAAGATTCTGCCAGGAAAAAGACCCCTAAAAGGCAAAATCAGCCAGTAACACAAAAGAAAGAAGATCAGAAAGTGTGTGGACATTGTGGTTATATCCACAAACCAAATGAATGCAAGGCATATGGCCAAGAAATCATTTTGCGTCAATGTGCAAACGAAAAGCACTGATAGTTCAAAACTACATGATGTGGGAAAGGACAGCAAAGTGAAGAGTCAATTGATGAATTATTTCTTGGCGCAATCGACACAGCAAACTAAGATGCCAATGAATGTTTCGTTACCCTAAATGTAGGAAACAAAGATATCCCCTTTAAAGTTGACACTGGCACACAGTGCAATGTACTATCGGAACAAATTTTCAACTCATTATCACATAAACTAGGACTGCACGAGACCAAAACAAAACTTACAGCATATCGTGGAATGCATTTACCCTTATTAGGCAAATGTACATTGGACATCAAAAGGAACAAATCTGAAATAGCCGCCAGTTCTTTGTAGCCAAAGCTGACAAATCAAAGTCATTACTTGATCGGGAAACATGTCGCAAACTAGAGCTAATAACAGTTGGCAAAAACATTAGCAAAGTCAAAACAGGAGGCAAGGATATTCTCAACACATTCAAAGAGGTTTATTCGAAAGACTCGGACTTGTGGATGGCAAATATCATATCAATTTACACAAAGATGCTCAACCTACCATTCATCTGCCATGGAAACTACCCCTCAGATTAGTACCTAAGTTAAAGGACACTCTCGACAAATTAACTAAACTGGGAGTAGTCAGCAAAGTGGAGAAACTGACTGATTTGGTAGATAGATGAGTAAGCGTGGAAAAGAAAAATGGAAGTTTACGCCTGTGTTTGGAACCTAAGGAGCTTAACAAAGCTATCAAATGGGAACATTATAATCCGCCAACTGTAAAAACCTTGTCAAGTAAATTGAACCAAAAGAGAGTTTTCACTGTGATTGACACGAGCAATTGTTAGTGGCACAAAAAAGTTCGACAATGAGTCTTCATATTTGTGTACATTTAATATGCCATTTGCAAGAGACAAATTCGACAGAATGCCATTTGGAATTTTTGTAGCTGCTGACGTTGCACAAAAAATGGTGGACGACAATTTTAGTGGTATTCCAGGAGTTCTAGCAGTGCATGACGACAATGCTGCGTGACATGACATTGTTGAGCATGATGAAGCATTGAAACGTATATTTATTTGCACCAAAGACTGGAGGATTAATTTCAATCAAGATAAAATTCAACTTTGTATTAGCCAAGTAAACTGTCTCAGAAGTATAGTTACTGCTGATGGATTCAAGTCAGATCCAGAGAAAATAAAGATCGTCATGGACTTACTACAACCGAAAATAAAGCTGAGCTTCAGTATCTACTTGGGATAGTAAACTACCTCTCCCAATACATACCAAACATGTCGTAGGTCACAGCACCCTTGTCAACCCTTCTTAAAAAGAATGCACAATGGGTATGGTATAAAGAATATGACAAAGCATTAACTGAGATTAAGCATGCTTTAACAAAGAGTCCAGTCTTGCATTATTTTGACATCAAGACAGAAATAACTATTCAAGCGGATGCATCACAAAATGGAATTGGAGAATGCCTTATTCAGGAAGGACACCCCATCATTTATGCTTCAAGATCACTAACTAATGCAAAGAAAACTATGCTCAGATCAAAAAAGAACTATTAGCAATTGTGTTGACATGCAAGGGGTTTCACCAGTTTTTATATGGCAATGGGGTAATTGTGCAGAACGATCACAAACCCTTGCAAGCAATAATGGCTAAACTATTATGTCAAACACTCCCATGTATTCAACATTTGTTTATACAATTACAAAGGAACTACCTCACAGTACGTTTTGTTCTTGGAAAAGAAATGTACATTGATACACTTTCAAGAGCACTTTTAATGGAGAATGGCGATGATAAAAAAAACATTTCTGTCTATAGTTTCATCCAACAAATCCCAGTGACGTCAAAAAAATTAAATGAGCTCAAACAAGAAACTGCAAATGATGCAGCACTGCAGGAGCTATGACTGCAATTATGAAATGGATGGTCAGCAATGTTACACGACATCTACTACAAGGTAGCTAAGTGCAAAAGTCTCTTCCATATCAAAGCAAGAATACAAAAGAGCTGATGCAGCCACACAATATACCTGACCGTCCTTGGCAAAAAATCGGATCAAACTTGATCGAACTAAATGGAAGGGACTATTTGGTAGTAGACTATACTCCAAGTTTATAGAAACATGTCTTTAACGCAATAAAACAGCAAATAATGTAATTTCACACCCCAAATCAAGAAAAGCCAAGGACTTTGCAGCAGATTTGGGATTTACCTTGACCACATGCAGCTCTTGCCTTCCTCAATTAAACAGCTATAGTAAAAAAGCAGCGCAAATCACAAATCCAAGTTTATGGAAGTCTGAAGATCCTTACATTGCCTTACTGGAATACCATAATACCCCAGTCACCAGAATGAGTTACTCTCCAGCACAACTGATAATGAGTCGCACTACCAGAATGAAATTATCAATCAAAAAGGAACTACTTATGCTTATGGTGCTAAAAGGAGTATTGGAAGAACTCACGGCTTGTCAAGACTGACAAATATATTATAACAGAGGAACGAAACCACTGCAACCTCTTTTACCTGGCAAAGGAGTCAGAGTGTATGACAACTGTCGTGGTAAACACTTGTGAACCATTTGTAACCCGAACTTTCCAGACCTTTCCGTAGACAGCAAACTGCCAACTTTCTGTGTATTCTGGAATGTGTTGACATTGTCTGTCCTTAAATAAGTAAACATGCACGTCAGCACTTCAGGCTGTGTATTTTGTACATGTAAAGAACTTTCTAGAAGATTCCATGACCCTGTTTCCCGAATTTTCTAGGCGAATTTCAAAACCTATATAAAGCGACATTCTCCCTATATTCTTGTCTTGCTTGTTGTGTATGTATTACTTAGTTCTAAATAAATGTTAATTTCAAAATCCTCTGTTTGTTATTATTCGACTATCATCCAAGATACAACAGGGATTTTCTGGCGCAGTTGACAAAATACTTCAGCAATACTACAACAAAGATTCAAGTCGAAGACGACCCATGTCTACTGGATTTGTGAAGATCAGCAACTACTATGATGTCAAATACAGCCAAGCTCATTGAGCTCTTGCAGCAGCAGATGGCCCAACAGAAGGCAGAGATGGAAGCTCAGAGGCAACAACAGCAAGCCCAATTGGAAGCCCAGGATCGCCAGCACAGGGAACTAATGGCGACCATGATCAAGACACTACAACCAGGAACCCAGGGTACCCATGTAGCCACAATCATGCCATCCCAGATTCCAAATACGCCAGATTTCAAGGCATTTGATTCCACTTCTGAACTCTGGCCTGACTACCTGGACCACTTCCTCACCTTTCCCAGGGCACATTCTGTGTCGGACAGCAAGCTGGCCCAAATTTTCCTGACCAACCAGTCAAAGGATGTTTACCGTCTTCTGGGAAATCTGGCCCATCAACTGACCCCACCCAAAAGCATCAACGATCTGATGATGGACGAAACCACTGATTTTATGAAGAACCAATACGACCCCAAGTGATTTGTTGTCCACAAATGGTTCAAATTCTGCAGTGACATTTGACAGAAACCCAGTGGAACACTCCAGGAACTCGTGACCTGTATCCATCAAGATGCCACAATGTGTGACTTTGCCTCGATCAAGGATGCCCAGGACAAAGCACTCCACTCTCGCTTCATCTGTTCTGTAAAGCTCCAGTGGTACCAAGATGGTTCGTTTTCCATGACCTCACTTTGGGGATAAGGATCATCAAGCCGACAATTCCCTTTTCAAGAACTCAGAATGCAATTACTGCAGTATTAAAGGACACTTCAAAAGAAAAGTCTCCAGCTAAAAGAATCGAAGTGGTCAACGCAACCTCCAACAAGAGATCCTTTCCAAAAATGGAAGTACCCCTCGAGATCCAAGGCGAAACAGTTCATATGGAACTGGATACTGCCACTGCCAGAAACTTCATTTCCAAGCAACACTGGGCTTATCTTTGTTGCCCGCCTCTCGATGAACCCAACTGGAGAGTTCAATCAGCCAGCAAGCATGATTTACCAGTACACGGATCATTCACAGCCCCAGCCAGGACCCAGGGTTCCAAAGAGCCACAGGAAATTGAATTCACTGTATTGGAAATTGCCGATCTAAATCTGTTGGGATGAAATGCCATCCGCGACCTAGGCATCTCACTTGATAAGGTTCTCAAAGCCACGGAACCATGCCATGCCATTTTCAGCCACCTAAAACCGGATCTGAAACTTTAACAACGGTGCCAATCCTTATGCTAGGAATTCTCCGGCCTTTGGAAACCAGAATCGGGATTCCTCAAACATTTTGAGCTGGAAATCAAGTTCAAAGACAATGCTCAGCCTCTTTTCCGGAAGGCCCATCCCATATGCACTGAAATCCGATCTAGAGGAAGCCTACCAAAATGGGATTGCCAAAGGAATCTGGGAGCCTACTCAATTTTCCGAATATGGAACCCCCATGGTACCCATCATGAAGTCACTGTTACCAGGGCAGAAGAAAGCCAAGCTAAGTCTCTGTGGCGACTACTCTGTTACAGTCAACCCCCAACTGGAGGGCCATCGTCATCCATTGCCTCTCCCCAAAGAGCTCATGCACTGGGAGGTGGTTATGGGTTTACAAAGCTTGACCTTGGAGATGCCTACAATCAGATCAAATTGGCTCTGAGCAGCCAATGCCAGTTGGCCCTCAGTACACACAAGGGTATGCTACTCCAGAAACGTCTACCATTTGGGATCAAATCTGCATGGATCAACTCACCAAGGATTTACCAGGAGGAGCTGTTTATCTGGATGACTTACTGGTCAGTGGGAAAGATTCAAATGATCATTATAACAACTTGTGACACCTTCTCAGATGCCTTGAGGATATTAGTCTTTGTTGCCAGTTTGAAAAATGTCAATTTGCTCAGCCATATGTTGAATATCTTGGGCTCCTCTGCTTTCCCATGAAGGAATTGCCAAGGGACCCAAATTCGATGCTGTTATCAACACCCAGCACCCAAAGATGTATCCAGGATCAAAACATTTCTGGGATCCATCCAATTTTATGCCAAATTCCTTCCTCCATATCTGGCCACAATTGTGGCCCCACTCTATGAGCTGATGAAAAAGAATGTCCAATGGGCCTGGAAAAAGAAGCAGCAAGAGGCTTCCAGAGGCTGAAAGACCTGCTCTCTTGCCAGAATGTCCTGGTCCACTTCGACAGCAATCTTCCCCTGCTCACAGACACTCAAAAGAAGAGTCAGATCCAGAAAGAAGCATTGGCCATCATTTATGGATTGAAGAAATTCTACCAGTACCTCTATGGAAGGACATTCTGGTTACTGACCATTGACTGTTCAAGCTCTGTTTGGTCCTGGCAGACATTCCTCTCCTTGCCACCAACCGCCTTGCCTGATGGGCTCTACTCCTGAGTAATTCGATTACCACATCGAATACCAGCAAACCAAAGATCATGCCAATGGTGATGCCCTCAGATGCCTTCCGTCTGGGGATGATGTCCACTTCGATGGGGAGGAAAGTGAAGATGACATTGTGCTGGTGTATGCAATACGGGAATTTCCATAAGAAATGGGTTCCTTGTCCTTGGATCAAGAGTCGTTATCCCTGCCGGTATGTGACATGGAGTTTTGGAACTCCTACACCTGGGACACTTTAGTATGCAGTGGATGAAGAACCTTCCACATACATTAATCTACTGGCCTAACAATATTGAAGCGATGTTCTCCCCATATTCTTGTCTTGCTTGTTGTATATGAATTACTTAGTTCTAAATAAATGTTAATTTCAAAATCCGGTGTTTGTTATTATTCGACTATCATCCAAAATACAACAACAACAAAACATGGATTCCAGCCACTGTAAAACAAGAGCCCAAATCCCCTCGTTCATACATCGTACAAACAGAAACAGGACAGGAGCTGACACACAATTGCCGACACCTTCTGAAGACAGACAAGCTGCCCCCAAAGGCAACAGTTGAGCAAGAGATGGAAAACCAAGTTGATGGATTGCTTACTGAACAACTACAATTAGTCAAGCAAAGCAAACCTAGAAGATCAACTAGAACAAGAAATATACCATCTAGATTCAATTATTTAGTGATGCACTAGTAACATTTCACAATTGCATTTTGCCTATAATCTTTGAACTGTTTTGGGATGTAATTGTTACCTTTGATTGTTTGAATTGAAACGTTTGCTTACCTTTATCTTATTCTAAAGAAGGGAGTTGAAATGATAAGTACCTAGATAATGATTGGTACGTGATTGTATTCTGTGCTCAGGATGCATGACTTTGGAATCAAATTTCATAACGAAAGCCCAGAGTGTGTTGTCATTCTCTCTCTCTCTCTCTCTCTCTCTCTCTCTCTCTCAATGATCTATAGAATTTATAGAAACACGGAATATTACACAGAGCATCTGGGAGAAGAGGTCAGGACGTTAAGTAAGGGACAGGAGTTGTAACCTGCAACTGTAACCATGAACATGGCGGATGCTAATAATTGATAAGAATCTGGGTTAACCCCAACCTCTATAGACCATCTTTCCCTCTTTTTAGCATAGTTGAGTTATAGAGAGCACGCATGGAAAAAAAGATTGGTAAACTGACAAATAATGAGCTAACCTTATTATGGCAGCTATGAAACCTGACAATGTCAGTGGACATAAATGGTTATCTTATTTGAACTTCTACATCTTATCTATCTATCTATCTATC
>JANTCA010090994.1:0-13483 GCA_024741275.1 Chironex yamaguchii
CGATTTAGTAAGGTCAAAGTTTAAAAACAAAGGTTAGGCACTTCCTTAGGTGGTTGTAAGAATTTCCCTGTCTATTAAGGTTCCAGCTCTGTATCAATGAAACGTCCTTTGCAGAAAAATGGAGTCGCGAACATAAGTAATCGGTCAAGTTGTCCCGGCTAAAATAAACCAGCTAGTACACCTGAATTTGGAAGACCTTCACTAGACTTTCAAGTGATCAATTTTTACAACGTTACAGCTTCCCATTGTATCAGACCACTTTATCTAAATGTACAGAATCCTTAAGTCCTTGTCGATTTTAGCAACCTCTCCCCTTCCAGTATTCCCAACTCCATTCTACACAGCAAGGACTTGTGGACAGACAAAGTACAAGTTGTATCCAAAAGTAATACTGTCCATGTCACGTGTTCGGACCACATCGCAATGCTTTCGTAAATAAGACATCACACGATTTTACTCGCCAGCAGATACACCGCGTTCCCGTATTCGCACGTCACAGATATCTAATAAAAATTCAAATAACCAATTAAATATGCTAGCCACCAGAGGACATTACACATCCCAACCTTTAAAACATATACAGCATTAAATTGCAATTCCTTTGTCGAATGGTACCTAACCACGCTGACATTAATTTGAAGGAGGAATGAGGGCAGGAAATCCTTTTGATGAAGATGCAACGAAAAGCGGCGAGACGGAAAAGAATGAACATGGGCGTCTGCAGGGGGGGGGGGAAAGGAAAGGGAGCAGTTCCCATCGCCTAAAAAATAAAAAAGTTGAAGGAAAGGTGCGAGGAAAATACAAACGAATAAAATGGCAGTTCTACGGAAGCTCGGCATGAATTTGTTACTGAATCCATTAAGTACAATCTAGCGTTCGGAGTGTGTTGGCTATTGTGCTAGTGTTTGTAAAATGTGATCGTGATTCCTTCAATATTCCCCACTGAAGCTAATATAACTTAGCTTGAGCATTAGGTTAAAAAATGCCACCATTTTGCATCTCACCTCTTCCCTGGGACCAAAAGTTATCCTAATGGTAGGTGATGACTTCTCCCCCTGAACGGCGATCTCGGGACAGCATTTCCTCCCTACTGAATATTTCTCTGCGGACGCCCATGAGAACGAACACAATCTCTTAACAACGCTACAATATCAAAGACCAAAGGGTACACATACCTGGTCGAGTGTATTAATTGAAGGAGACAAACCACCGTGCACACAAAATATCTGTTGAGAAACATGTCGAGAAATACTTATTAATAAATAATGGCTGTGAGTGTACGTGACCATTTACAGTTCTGCTATGGTTGGCATTTCACATGTGTTGAGTCGGACATCCGACATGAGAAACAGAATATTCAATGCTTGGAGAGTTAGTTTTGCTCTAGTGATACGTTTTTATATGGATTCCTGATTCTCGAGTAATGGCTATTAATTTAGACTTGTTAGCAAACTACTTACGATGGTCAACAACATGGTTACTGTCTAGGATTTCGTATATAATTTCGTCACATATAACCACACTTAAGATAAAAAGTAACGGGAATTTTTCAATCTAATTGTCACAAATGAAATGCACCAAATTTCATAATCTGAAGTATCACTAAAAAGCAGCAGCATATCATAGCACTGAAAAGGAATCCCTTACCCTATCATCAATTATTGCTGATAAACTTAGGTAATCAAAGACTTCTGTGCAATATCGCCACACTGTAGCCGATCCGTATTTCCTAAGGCATTCGTCGTAAAAGCCGTACACCTAAAATTGAACAACAGAACATGAAACAGCATTGCCCATATTACAAGGTAAGGTAACACGACTTTGCATAACCTTATACCAGATATTACTTACTCCACCATCAACTCCTTTGACCATACACTAATTATTAATATTCAGCTTTCATGTTTGGGTAAGACCGCAGTAAATTGACTATGGAAAGCTAGAAAGCTCATAAAGTAATCTTAAGAGCAACTAACTCTCTGCAATCCTTCTACAGTACAATTATTAATAATATATACGCACTTTTACTTTCGCTGTTGTGCTGCTATTAATCCTTCGAAAAACTACCACAGTTATCAACAAGACAAAAGTTAAGGAAAAAAAGGATTTTGCTTTTACCTGTGTAATCTGTCGACTCTCATGATTGCCTCTGATAAGAGTTATTCTATCTGGGTATCGAACCTTAAGTCGGAAAAGGGACAGAATATTAGAAGTCTAAACTATACATCACGTCACTATTTGTTATATAAGACTAGGTGTGTAACGTTACCACTTTTAAAAGTAGGTAATTTTTCAAGTAAAATATTCTTAAATAAGAGTATAAAAGACAGAGTATAACTTCGTTAAAGTCGTGTCAGGTTTGGAGGCAGGCCGGAGTCAATAGAGGGGCAGGCCATATCATCCAATCGTTAGACGTTAACCTCTCGTGCCGCAAGTCAAGCCAAGATAGCACAATATTTCAAGCCAAGATAACACATAATTTCACTCTGATGTTACTTAACTCTTAACGATAAATTTCCAGCACAACTCATTCTGTTATATGTTGTTGGTAAAAGTTCTTGTTATCAAGACATTTTTAAGTAAAAATCACTCTTTATAAAGTACGTTGCACCGAAGTCGTCACAAAACATTTCAAAGCTGGCTGCTATCCTATTAAAAATCACAAAGACATTCAAAAAGCATCAAGCTTTACTAAGCAAGTGAACAATCACACAGAAAACAAGGCCTGTATCAGTGATGAATATCTATAAATCACAAAAGGCTTCAAGGAATCAAATACCACTAGACGTGCATTTATATGGCATCGACAAACAAGTTGCACTTATACAGGTGAATACTGTAATCAAGAAGTTGACCTAAAGGCTGATACATTTGGCAAGAATACATTCACACCGTTTATCTTCCAGATCTTGATGTTCGTCTGTTCATCTTTAAATCATCGCAGACTGCATGTTTTTACTTCTTCTGACACATCTCTGACACAAGTTATCTTCACAGATGCAGCTTTCAAATTGACCCACGGAAAGCAATATAATACTCTTTTAACTTCTCCGGCAACCCATATGGTGACACCTTAAATTTCTTATGCCTGAATCAAAGGATGGTGACACTCATCTCAAACTGACTGTCTCGAGGTCGACTTAAATTCAATGTCAATGGGCACTTGCCCACTTAAAACAGCCCATTTGTACTAAGTGATGAAGGATGAAATATTTCTATCCTGCCTTACTGCCGTTCCCCCTTTTTAACTAGCTATGACAATAAATACACAAGGTGAAGGGCATAAAGTCGATTATTACAAGTTGCATGTGCAAGTGGTTCAAAATTTGAAAAAGAAAAACAAGCAATATAAAACGTCACTATACGATAAAATGTTATGAAAGATAAAATTTACCTTTAATGCTAGTAATAAAAGAAAAGTTTCTACACTGTAAAATCCTCGATCAACGAAATCTCCAAGAAATAAATAATTTGTGTCGGGTACATCTCCTCCGACCTAATAAAAAATTTAGAAATTAAGATTAAACAAGTTATGAAAAACGAAAAAGAATAAAGTATTTACGGTAATTATTGAATGAGACCACAGCTTGACATATTAGGTGTACGAGAATACTGATATGTTTGTGCACAAAATTTTGTAAATGTAGTCTGCAACAGTGCAAAATTTGTGTTTTGTAACAATAACTGTTTAGTCGTGTCAGCCTTTGAGACCTATTTGGCCAAGGTGCATATATACTACATATAGATACTACATATATCTTACACTAATGAACGCTTAAGCCGAAACACAGAAAAAATTAATGAATTCCCTCTCACCCACCGCTGGGTTTCGTCTCGTGATACCAAGGACTTTGAAAGTCCTTCACCAGACCTTTGTGTCGTGATGGCACGGTGGTTTGAGTGTTGGCTTTTAAGTCTAAGGATTGCAAGTTCGAGCCCGGTCGGCTCTCACTTAGTGCAGCTACTGTGGTAATGCTCCACTCTTGACAAATATATATATGATATATATGATATATATATGATATATGTATATGATAAATACATTCATACGTTGTAAATATCAAAAAGTGGACTTCTTGTAAGGGCCTTATCAAGGTATCTAAAGATGCTGTACAAGTGCTATCCACACATTCCCTTACAACTATATTGATGACATCAGCAGGGGCACCACTTTCTGACATTGAATTTGACTTGGCCTTTTTACAACCCTACTGTGCCAGAGCTCTCTTGATTTCCCAATTACTCTATCTCCTCCTTAATAATATGTCTTCTAAGTAATCAGTTACAGGCAAATAACTCAAAATATACTGGTCTTACTGACATATTCACAACCATAATCATGGAAATACAGTTTGGAATCAGCTATACAATGAATACTGATTTATGTATGGATAGCTGAGAGCATAACACTCATCCATTGGTCCTAAATTCCAGACAGACATACCTACTTTTACTTTGGCTTAGTCAATCATGAAACAAAACGGATAAAACCCAGTTTTCATTATGCAAAAAAAATCAACTTACTTTAAATAGTTCTTTTAAATCATAAAATTGGCCATGAATATCTCCACATACCTATAATAAAACATAACAAACTAAATACGAGGAAAACAGTAATAAAAGGACCACTTTGGAACCGCAATGGAAACAAATCAGTTTGTTATATAAGGAACTAAATTGGACAACAAACGAAACAAAATACCATAAACTAAAATAGCACACACTGAAGCTGTCTAAAATGATGAACTACAATTTTTTAATATAAGAGCAGAAATCGTGGAGATGCCTGCTGGATCAAGTTACTGAGCATCAATGTACCTTGCTCTGTCAACATCAAAAGTTGTAAATAAGTAACATTTTCATGCAAAAGACAAAATATTCTTATACCGAGCAAGAAACATCAGCATTTGTAATGCAATACACAGTTTATCCATAAAGCTGTTAGAATGTTATTTATCTCCAAGAGAGATGTCAGTCCTTGTCAGTCAAGGGCCTACCATTAGATAATCATCATAAATGTGATAACTTACTATGAATAAAACTATTTTGGCTAAGGTTAAGCAATTCCAAAAGTTGGGATAAATATTGAACTACTATCGGTTTACCATTTTTACTTCTACATACTCCTTATTACCCAATTTTTGTCTTTTTGAAAGACGAAATCCATTTGTTTATAAAAGTTCAACAGCTTGCTGATTTCAACTCTAATGTTATATGATGATGATGATTTCTGCTTACATTTGCCCATTTTGTGAACAACATTAGGTATTTTTTATCCAGTTTGAATGAATATCTTCCATTATATATAGGTTAAAGTTATTCTAATAAAACATGTATTGAATATATTCTTTTGCTTGCACACTATCCAAGGGTTTCATTGTTTCATTTAAAGTTACCAACAGATTATGTAACAAGACAACATGATAAATTTAAGTAATTATATGCTAGAAAAAATATTAAAACTATTCGTATCTTCATAAATTGTGTCACAGTATGAAATTCCCTGGAAAGTTCTTTAACTTCCAGATTGAGTATGTATAAAAACGTTTAAAGAATACAATTGTTGATGAAGTAAGTACTACAAAATAGTCTTATATAAGTTACAAGTTCCATATGTTCTATTCTTCCAGTTCTTGAGATAAATTATGAGAATACGTTTCACAGTTCATTCCTCATTGTTAAGTTGATTATATGTTGTTACAGGTAGCAGTTCACTTTTTCTCCTGGAACTTCTGTGTATACAAGTTTCTATTATAGTTGGTTTGTTGTCGGCAAATATGTTTCTTTGAAAATGTAGTTAAACTGATTGTTTATATCATCATATATTTATTTACTGATTATTTATTTTTGATTTTGTTGAACCTTCTTTTTTACGATGTGGGTTGTCGTGTAATAAATAGAGGAGACAAATGGGTTTTTGAGATATATCCATCAGATTTGAGAGGTAGATATTTGCATGTGTCCATAACATATGATATGGGTCAACAAATCAAAAAGCTTTGCTTTTGTGTTAGTCCTTTTCCTCCTCCCATACTATTACAACTCAGTTGATGTTATAAATATTTGTTGATAGAAGAATCCATTAGCTTCCAGATGTATAATTTATTTTGACATATATGTTAATTCTTGGAGATGGAAATATATTATATTGATCTGATACTATTTGAAGGGTTTTGTTTATGTATGAACCAAAGTATTAAAGACAAACTATATAACTGACAATTCACAGTACTTTTGGACAGTAGTTGGTAATTATGTCAAAAGTTTGTTTTGATTTTACCTAAATACAAATGTGTTAATTATGCAAAAATATAAAATCTATTATTTTTATGGCATACATTACTTGGTGCAATTTTGCAACAGCGATAAAATGGGCATCAATTTTAATAGAGCAATATTGTGCCACTGACAAAGAAAGGACAAATTTAGCCTCAGTTTTGCACTGCACACAAACAAAGGGTTTAAGACAATTTTTCCTACTATTAACCTTATAATTGAAATTATCAAACACCCTACAAGGCTAGTCTTAAGCTGACTAAACATGTTTATGTACTGTGATACATACTGAGTCATGTAATGGTTAATGTGATTGGTGAGTCATCAACATTCATAACATTAGGCTCAAGGGTCAGTTGACTATAAATATAAGCAAAGGTATAAAATGTTGTAACCTTTTTAACATAAAGCAAAAGCAATAAGTTAAAAACATACTGTGACTGGTGAATCAACTCTTTGAACATTGCTTTCTTCAACAAGAATTTCTCTAAATAACATAAAAATATCAGAGAAATGATTCAAGTTACAAACCACTGGATAACTCTGATATCATATCAATGCTGATAATGTTGCAATGCATAAAAAAATACAGGCATTTAACTGACATGATCATAGCAACTCCAACACCATCAACGAAATGCAAACAACAGCATTGTAAATATTGCAAGCACATTGAATATTCTTTTGTCAGAAAGAATAGTTACAAGAATAAGGTCCTCCACAGTACTCTTGCTACAAATACCCATTCAAGAGGAAGGAAGCCAGACAGGCAAACCGACTGAGAATATGAACAGTGGCACTTGTACAGGAGCAAAATAATATTCAAAAAAATCAAACGTAATGCTCAAAAGTGATTAAACCAGTCTGACATTTAAACACAGAGATTCGCTAAGTGTGTTAAAGGCCCTCACGTCACCAGCCACAGCCCAACAATGGGTGTGCAAAGGTGAGATTTAATGCTATATAAGCAAACATATTAACAATATAACTCACACAACTCACGAGCAGACCATCCCCACAATAGCTAAATTCATCAAGCTCAGACAGTAACCAAACCTGTAACTCACAACACAATAAACCATCAGCCAAAACAATGTTTCGTTTTGTCCTGAAGGTTTGATAACATTTCTTTATTAAATACACTTACTAAGGTAGTTTTCAACCGAAAAGTAATACAAAAATATAAATATATCAAATACATTGACAGTGTTTGTCCAGCTTGCAGACACAGTGATGCATAACATAAAATTATAAAGCAAGGAATTCATGAATTGGGTCAATCAGCCATAATAGCAGTCAGATGGTTTCTTAATAGTTGCCTTCATTTCTCTCACATAAATTGTGGTGACCTATTAAATATTGTTTGACTGGCTGCAATGAGAATTTGAACCCTCTTCATCAGTATCAGAACATAAGCGCCCCTGAGTTCTTCTGCACCCACCACAACCAACAACATACAATTCACTCACATAACTCAAGAGATAAAGAGAACTGAATACACTTCAGCTAATACAATGTCTACAATTCTACTAAAATGAACAAATAGCAAATGCACTGCACAATGGTATGAATCTTAAAATATGCTAACATTAAACAACTAAAAGCATTTGTACCTAGCTTTTGCACATAATGTTTTCACTTCACTTTCCTTAATAACTTCACATCTTCTTAACTGTTCAATTTGGCTACAATAACAATAAGAACAGGTACATTAATTGTAGAAAGTCTTGAGAATCAGAATATGATAAAATTTCATAAATAATCTAGCAATAGCACAAGCATTCATTACAAATTTTCATTAGTGTTTCTGTTTCTCTTGGTGGGGTGTTTCATATGGCTAGTCCATTGCCCCTGTACAGTCTTACATCGATCTCCAGTCGTTGCAGTTGAGCAAGTAAGAAGCTTCCTACGAGCTCACATGTTTCTGCTCTATCATAACTGCCCATGGTCACGTCAAATGTGGATTCTCCCTTTTCTACCAAGTTTCTTGCTTATCTAATAGGATCAATTTTTTTAGCACGCATAATGATGTTACATTCATCCACTGTGATGTTGTCGTAATGGGCAACAAAGTGGAGTGCTATATTTAATAACTCTTCACTGATGAAAGGGTAAAAATGACTATGTTGAAGCTGATAAAGCTTTGTTGCTGCTTGTGTGCGATCAGTCCTCAGAATCCAAGACAGCATTCGGCAATGCCATTGTAAATGCTGTCACCTAAAGCAAGTACTGCGGCAATAAATGCTGAATGATTTTTCAAAGTCAAAAGAAAGTCAAACACTCAAAAAAAACGAACTAAAAATGACAGTTTTAGTCTTTGGGGGCAAATATTACAAACCATTTGGACATAATTAAACAATTTTAACACTTGAACAAATATCTCTGGCTTTCCCCTTGCCCTACAATGAGAGAATATTTAATTCCCCACACTTAAAATATGCTTTAAATGCTATTCACGTCTGTTTCTCTGACAAGTACATCCCTTGCACAATCTTCTAAAAAAGCCGCTTGAAACGAACAGGGGATATCGTCCATTTGCCAAAAATGCCATCGGAAAACCAATCTTGCCAACAAGGTTCTCGCTCACGGCAGCAATTTCGTGCTACTGAAAATTTTGATGGATTCTGAGGGCTAGCAATAGAGTTAAACCATTTAGTTACAGATGTAGTACTTTTCCATTGATTAAATTTTGTTTCTCGATTTTCTTCTTGCTTCTATGCAGGATTTGCTTGCTGATTCATCCTATCACAGATTTGGTGGGGTTGGTTATTCTCCATGTAGGTTTTTTATTTAAGCTTGGCCTGTGGTCCTTGAGTGTGATGAATGCATCTTTGCAGGTGGTAGAGTCTATTCTGTCGTTGATGGTAAGTTTTTTTGATTAACATTAATTTGTTTGTGGATTGTTGAGGTAGGGTGCACTTGTTTGTACGATTTTGTGACGTTTTGTTACAAGGATTCTTGTAAGCTGGTGGGTCAAGCTTATAAAGGTTTGCAAATTTAGCAATGGCAATGAGAAGCTTTGGTTCTTCTTTGATACATTTGGTGTTACTTAGTTTGTTTAGGAATGGGTTGTTAATCTCGTGGATTGTACAAACTTTATGTCCTCTTCAAAATCATCTGCGTCTTCAACTGGGGAGGGTTTTTCGTAGAGTTGAATCAATATGTTTCTTTGTTAATACAGGTAGTGTCTGGGTCGAGGAAGAAGTAAGCTTTCCAGTGCATCCTTCATAGAAACTGTTCTGTTTTTTGATGAGCTAGTGTAGATAGTCCTTGTGTGATGGCAATGGGATGTTTTTTGTCGAATAAGTGATGTTGAATGTCATTTTGGGTTATTGCATATATATATATATAATTCTTCCAAACATTAAAAATTGCTTATTTCTTGTAATTTATATATATTTTAAAAACATGGATGATTGAGCTCTACATATATGTATGTGTGTATATAAATATATATAATATATATAAATATATATACATATATATTTTTTTAATTATTATATATATATTATATATTATTAAATATATATATATATGAAAGCAAACTACACAAGCCAACAGTTTCCTGTGTTTATTAAAAATTATACAGATTCTGCAAAAAATAAACACCTCATATAACGTTTTGAATAATTCTTCCTCGGATTTCATATAACAAGTAATGCTATATATAGGGCATACATAACATAGTAAAGTACTAGAGGGACTAATTACAATACAATAGAACTTTTAACAATAGCAATAACATTATTGCGAATCTTAAGTGCCTGGCTATACGGAATTGCCTTTTTCATGTGTCATGGATGACGTAGATATTGGTGAGTATCAGTTTCCATGTAGTAAAGGTCAGTTTGCAGTGTTTCACTAACACTTATGACCTGAACATCAAGAAAACTAACTGTGGAATGTGAATAATGGCTGGTGAACTTGATGGTATCATGGAAATGATTAAGATTAAGTATACTACCTGTCTGAATAAAAAATATGTCATCTATATATCTTAACCAAATCAAGGGTTGCTTTGTGCTCTGCTCTATAATAACCTGCTCTAGTTTATCAAAAAATATGTTGGCATATGCTGGTGCAAATCTAGTGCCTATAGCAGTCCCCCTACACAGTCTATAAAACTCATCATTAAATTCAAAATAGCTATTTTCTAAAACTAGCTTTGCAAAAGTAACCATTGGCTATGCTCACTATGCTGCAAGGTTAATCACATACTATATGTATAATTTACAGTGCATGTGATTTCTTCATGACAAAGACCGCAGTTATTGATGTTAGTAGACCTTATTGTTTTCTAACTTGGCCTCAGCCATAACTGCTGTGATTTTGTAAACAAACACCAGTTCAAACTATTGGCATGCAACAACACATGTTGGTTTATCTAAATGGCTATTTCCATACCTGTAAATACATCTTGTACTAGCCATGAGGATGTTGTGTGCTCTTTGTTTAGGCAACTTATTTTCAATACCTCCTAACTAGTTCTGTACACAAAGAAGTCTTTTGGTATAATTTGCTCCCATTTATGTCCTGGGATACAAGAGATCTTGTAAGCTACAAAGATTGTGATGTGGGCTGTAGGATATATTTGCTGCTGAAATTGTTTTACCAATAGGTTAGACCTTATAGGATGGTTCATATTCCACTCCAAAAGGACATACAAATTACAACTGTTAACTTTACACTGAATCCAAGCCCTTATGCCAAACCCAAGAAAAATTGTAACAGTTACAAGTGGTTATTTCTAAGTTTATATACACATACATATATATCTATATCTGTCTTGTAATACCAAGGACTTTGGAAGTCCTTTACCAAATCTTTCTGCTGTGACAGAGGTGTGAGTGTTGGCTTTTGAGTCTGACCAAGTTCTAACTTGGTTGGCTCCCCTTCAAAGCTTTTGTGGTAATGCTCCACTCTTAATAATAAATGAGTAATATATTGCATGTACAGATTATTTGAATAGTAAACAAGTACTTGCATAAATCGAATAGCAGCAACTGATCAAATAATGTGAGTTATTGAATAGCACCAACTAACCAGACAGCATTGACTGATCCAATAGTAATGACACATCGAAAAGCATTAACAAGCTGAACAGCATTGACAGATTAAATGCTAATGATGGTTCCAATAGCTTCAGTGTATGAGACAAAAGTACCAGGGTAGGGGGGAATCACAGCCTTAAAACAGTAAGTTGGGAGAAATTATCAGTAAAGTGTGGGGCGTAATCACACCAACTGGAGGACCAATGGTTTTCTGTAGCATATTAAAAAATTGTAGTTTTACAGTTGTTTAATGGTAATAAAAAGATTACATCATTGTTTACATTTTGTATGCCACACTTTTGTGATGTCTTTGTGTTGGGGCTTAACCTTTCATTAGTGTCAGACATATTTAGTATCACAGCAGACACAAGTGATTTGGTATACATTTTTTTCAAGAGTGGAGTATTAACACAGTAAGTGCACCAATTGAGGACCAACCATGCTTGAGCTGGTAATCCAGCACATAAATATATATATAAATACACATTTCCATTTTAGGTCTCCGTTGCTAGATTTATTCTGTACATGATAATTAATGGAGGATTTAGTAAATTTCTGGTGAAATTTAAAACCTAAAACTTTTATAGTTGCCACTCAATAGCCAAGCTGGTAGTTTATCTTCATTGTATCTACGATAGGTCAGACTTGAGACAAGGCATATCAGTGTACATTTCTGCAAAACTAGTGGAATGAAATTACCAGCAATGAGAAACTCTCACTGTCCCTTCATGAAAATGCCTCTTGCATTGCTTTGCTTAAACCCTGTAGGAAGGACTGCTAGTATGCTAGTTAGCAAGCACTAAAAAATAAATTTTTTTGCTGAAAGAAGTTTGTAGTACACACCAGCCACAAGGTCTGCCTGATTGGAATTGCTATCTACAATCTTCTTTAAGCTTGAAAGAATTTCTCTCCGCCTTGCAACAATCGTGTTAACTCCTTTGTATTTGCATGCCCATCGTACTTTGGTGAGTTAGGCAGCTGCCATTAACGATTAATTTGGATACAGCAGCTTCTGCATTTCTTCAAAAATCTCCTTATTCCAAGCAATCTTGAAAATTTTGTGAATTGTTTTGTAGGCATCAATTACTCTTCTTGCTTCCTTGACTTTACTAAAGTATGAAGCTACAATCAAGTTCAATCGATAAGCAGCACAATGAACCAGTAAATCACCCAGAGAGAATCTTTCTTCAACTTTGCAGCCACACCTTCATTACAACCACGCATTACAGAAGCCCCATCAGCCCCTAAAGCCAAGAGTGATACCGAACTATTCATCCATTCAAAGGCCGGTGAAATCGCTTCATTCATTATAGTGCCCGTATCCATTTCTTTCAGATGTGTCAACTCGAAGAACCGCTCTTGTATACTCCCATAACTGTCAAGAAACCTAAAGCAGATTGCTAACTCCTCATGTCTGGCATTGTTTTTACATTCGTCAATGAGAATAGAAAACATACCAGCTTTATCAATCATGGATTTGATTTTGACTTTTCCTTTGTCAGCAAGCGCAGCAATCAGTTCGTTGGATGAACGCTTTGACGTGTAGTCACTTTATATTTTCTTTCAATTTTTGTGCGAAGACAGTTAAATTGTTGGTTGGTGCACAGCAAATAGTGATTCGTCTGTTTCATTGTGACCAGGATAAACCCATCTCTTCAGCACAGAAATACTCGTGAAATTGTAGAAGCATCATCAGATACTCTCTATTTTCACCAACAACAAAAAGTCTGTCAGGATCTAGGATGCTTACTATATTACATGCACTTCTAGGCTCAGTATTGAGACTTCCTTAAGACCAAATACGAATACTCAAAATCCTTAGCAGGGAGATTGAAATTGATTAACAAACTTTCAGTACTCGA
This sequence comes from Chironex yamaguchii, assembly GCA_024741275.1. Taxonomy (NCBI): domain Eukaryota; kingdom Metazoa; phylum Cnidaria; class Cubozoa; order Chirodropida; family Chirodropidae; genus Chironex; species Chironex yamaguchii. The sequence continues at coordinate 13,190 of JANTCA010090994.1, forward strand.
CCCAAACTATAAGAAATTCGCATATCTTAGCCTCAATAATGGAACTTTTACTCTATGCTGTGTCTATTTCTACAAAAAAGCTAAAACCACTTGCCTTACTTCCTCTATTTGTGAAATATTTTACAAAAATTGCTAGTTAAAATATGTAAACAAAATTTCACCATCATCTTTTGGTATTAATAAACTTCTGCTCTCTAGGAAATTCAAAACAAAATTTTATCTGAGATGAAGAAATTGTTGGTACTGAGAAAGTCTTGGTTTCTTATAAAACTGACAATTTTCCCCAGCTGAAGC
>JANTCA010090995.1:0-13481 GCA_024741275.1 Chironex yamaguchii
TATGTATGTATGTATGTATGTATGTATGTATGTATGTATGTATGTATGTATGTATGTATGTATGTATGTATGTATCTTCAATCGTCCGTATTTGAATTCAAAGAGGAAAACAAGTGCAATTGGATTGGTCCCGTCATAGGAACAGAAAATCATGTCATCTACAATTATCCATATACGAGTTCAAAAAGGGAAAACAATAACAATTTCATGTGTCTTGCAATAGGAACACAAAATCATAAGATCTTTTATCGTCCATAAACGAATTGGAACAGGAAAACAAGGACAATTGCATGTGTCTTGCAATAGGAACGCAAAGTCATAAGACCTTCAATCGTCCGTATTTGAATTCAAAGAGGAAAACAAGTCCAATTGGATTGATCCCGTCATAGGAACAGAAAATCGCAAGATCTTCAATTGTCCATATCAGAATTCTAGAAGGAAAACAAGGACAATTGCATGTGTCTTGTAATAGGAACAGAAACTCACTTACAATCGTCCATATACGAATTCAAAGCGGAAAACAAGGGCAGTTGCAAGGATCTCGTAACAGGAACAGAAAATTATAACAAGTACTGTCGTCCATATACGAATTCAGATAGGAAGACGAGGACAATTTACATGGATCAAGTAATAGGAAATAAATATTATGTCGCCTACAATCGTTTGTATACGAATTCAAAAAGGATTTTAAGGACAATTGCATGGGTTTCGTATCAGGAAGAGAAAATCATGGGATCTACAATTGTCCATATACCAATTCAAAAAGGAAGGCAAGGACAATTACATGGATCAAGTAATAGGAAAACAATATCATGTCGCCTACGACCGTCCGTATACGAATTCAAAAAGGATTTTAAGGACAATTGCATGGGTTTCGTATCAGGAAGAGAAAATCATGGGATCTACAATTGTCCATATACCAATTCAAAAAGGAAGGCAAGGACAATTACATGGATCAAGTAATAGGAAAAGAATGTCATGTCGCCTACGACCGTCCGTATACGAATTCAAAAAAGAATTTTAAGGACAATTGCATGGGTTTCGTATCAGGAAGAGAAAATCATGGGATATACAATTGTCCATATACCAATTCAAATAGGAAGGCAAGGACAATTACATGGATCAAGTAATAGGAAAAGAATGTCATGTCGCCTACGACCGTCCGTATACGAATTCAAAAAAGAATTTTAAGGACAATTGCATGGGTTTCGTATCAGGAAGAGAAAATCATGGGATATACAATTGTCCATATACCAATTCAAAAAGGAAGACAAGGACAATTGCATGTATCTTAATATAGGAACAGAAAATCAATAAGATCTTCGATTGTCCATGAACGAATTCAAAACGGAAAACAAGGACAATTGCAAGGATCCCGTAATAGGAACAGAAAATCATATCACTTAAAATCGTCCGTATACGGATTCAAGCACTGTCGCCCATATACGAATTGAGATAGGAAGACAAGGACAATTACAGGGTGCGCGCCTAAGATCGTCCAGATACGAATTGCAAAAAGGATTTTGGGTCGAATCTTTACCTGAACAGTCTCTCTCATGGAGTACTTCGCTGTTCTCGGCAAAAAACTACCAGATTGCTTGGGATTTGGAACAGGCCTTAGGCAAGGATTCTAGTTAAACACGTGAGAATCGCAGGACGCCTGGTCAGTTATAAAGTAAATTTTGTAAGCTCTTATGCAGTGAAATATTTAAATAACTTTAGCAAATATGGCTTAATTTTGGTCCAATTGACAACTATCGGTACGCACGGTGTAAGGGACCACAAAACGATGACACAAAGTCAAAGTAAGCAAGTGTTGGTTAACATGAAATCTGAAACACTAAACGTATTAGAAAACAAGAACATTAAGAGTTTTCAGTCTTTTGAAAGGTGGGGTGCTTACTGAAATTTCTAAACTTAAATATCAAATTAAAACTTTCCTGTCAATATGCGAATGAACATCGATTAACCAGCAGCAAAACTTTTTCTGATAACATGACTACGCCCCCACGGAAGTTTATCCAAATGAAGAAAGTGTTATTTTAGAGTAAGTGTTTATTCAAAGGTGGGGGTTTATTAATAACTAGATACTTAACGAAAGAGCACATGCTCTCGTTATCGCAACCTATGGCAAAGAAAGCGACGGTCGTATTGTATATACGCTTTAACATGAATTTTGAAACAAGAGCATAAAATTGGTGTCGCTATTACAGAGTTTAGGAACCCTCGCAACGGCCCTCACCCCGCCGCCTCAGACACATACATACTCATAATATGAAGAAGCTGGTCCTTGAGATTCGCACGCGAGAGAACGAATATGGGAGAAAATAGTTTAAAGGGTTTGTTCGCAAACACCCCCCTTGAGATAAGACCTTAGAGGTCCCAGTTTTTCTCCACTACATACAGTACTACCGACAAACCTTAGGTGCCATATTTTGTGAAAATATATTTTTGTCTTCGCAGCCCTTTAGGAAAAGAGAGTGATCAATCTACGAATAGATATGTAAACGACTACGACCTTGTAGGTCTAAAATTCGTGGATAGATTATTCTCTTCTCCAGAGAAGTTATAATATTGAATTGAATTAGTTGTACACTACCCACGGCACTGCATTACTATAATCCATGCTAGGATGGCAAGCGTGCTTATAGACAAGGTAGCGAGGCTTTCGTTATCGAGAAAAAAAACCACACACACCAAATCCTTTTAAGTCTACTATCTTGACATGAACTTAACTCCGTTCACAAAACAGACATGCGCAAATTCCACCAGCAACACATAAATGTGGCTTTTGCCTAAGACACGATCAGAAATACGAGCAACTATCAACACGTCCATGATCTGTTATCATGAGATCACATCATACATAAATCCAGGAAAATGCGAGCAATGAAAGAGTAACTGGTTACTTCCTTACATGCTGAAGCGAGTTCTTTAAATTCGATCAAAGATCATCAGTGACTCCTTAAGCTCACCAAACACGAGGAAACACCCGGGAGTGACAAGGGTAGAGGGTGGGACATACTTAAATAGCATCTCAGAAGGAACATGAGTATTCTAATAATGAAACTATTCCACAATACGACTAAATCTAATATCTAAACAAATAAACCTGGGGTAAAACCAGAATAAAAAAAATTAAAACAAATTAAAATGAAAGATTGAAACAAGGAAATATGGCATCAGACAAGATTACCTAACCCTAGATAAACGAGCTTACGGGAAGTCACATTTCCACTGTACCAGTGATCCACTGAACGATTTGACAGCAACAGAACGAAATTGTGTAAAACGAAGAATTAAGGGTGGCTGCCTAAGTCTTCGCCAGTAACGAATTTGACAAAGCAAGGGGATTCACGTTCTCGCATACTGAGACGAGGTAAGCTGCTTTCATTTTGCCACAATGCTTTCATCGAGTCTAAACCCTTGCTATCAACGTGGCCTTTTCTACGCACATCTGACCTCCACATCGCCTTAAACAGACGAAACTGACCTAAAAATCGTTTTACAATATGGCTGTTACTTTCCATCCTTAACAACACGTTGACTGGGACGATTACCGTAACACTCCTAACAGGAACAGCTACCCTAACATGCCTTCTGATATGCACCACTGCACTTCAATGACCGTTGGCCGGCATGGTTGCCCTAAACGAGGCTTTGCTTGGCACAACTGCCTTAAAATAGCTCTTGACAAGTATAGTTACCCAAAGATGACCTCTGCCTGGCACGGTTGCCCTAAAATGACATTTCATGGACACGGCCGCCCTAAGACGGCCTCTCACGGGCAAGGTTGGCGTATAATGACTTACGAAAGGCAAACTTGACAGATAGCACCGCTTCGACATGAGATCCGAGAACTCAACTTGGATTGACATGACCAAACGAAAGAAGATATTTTCATGGCCTTGAATGACATTTAATGCCATGATAACACGTATTCATGTCCCATCGACAAACATTAATCAGTTCTAAAAAGAGCCAAGTGAAAATCCCAATCAATCATGGGTTACCTAACAAACGAAATTGCGGCCTTAGCTGCTGTCAAACCGCACGGGGGTCGTACCATTAATTCATTGTCGCATCATACATACGTCAAAAATACAACGACTTACTCGAACACCACCACCTTCGACACGTGACATCAAGTGAGCAACCCCTGAATACCTTCGGTTAAATCCAGCTAAATAAACACCGCAACCGGATTCTAAATAATTTCCAACGGATTGTAAATAAAATCCATGGAAAGTTTCATCTCGCATCAACCCCATCAGCTTTTTATACAATGCAGGCCAGTTTAGCACTACGACGTCATCTAAACCGGTAAAAGTTAACTAGATGCAAAATATCACACAAAAATATAACCCATTCTACTCTGATTTAAGAGAGGAATTATACTCCATCCACTACACTACACGATGGAGAGCAGTCACATACACAAAGAAACAAAATATGCAGCCTTGTTCTATTTTACAAGCCAGAACGCTATCTTCCCTAGAATAAAAAGAAATTTTGGCTACTCGAAAAATCTACAAACAACTAAGATATATATTTATATATTTATATACGTCCAAATGTCGTTCCCTTGCATCTAAAACCAACTCCCTGTTAAGGGTGAAATTTTCATACACTGCCTTAATCTTAGCGTGACCAGGCTACATTCCTGGATGGACGCGGTAAAGGTAACGTTGAGATTATACATAGGATGGTAACTGGGCAGTAACCAGAAGTGTTTTTTGGAAAAGGTATACGGCAACTAACTTCAAAGGATGATAAAATCTTTAATAATCTTGGCGTCCTTAACAACTAGCTACGGCATGCTCTGCGTGAAAGAACATGACAAAACGCGGAAAGTAGGATAGAATGCGTACTTTGTTGCTTTGGTACTCATTCACAGACCAATGGGGAAGTCATCACAAAATTCACTGTCTCTTCCGCCTGATGCCGGACATCACTCTAGGATGCACCCGAGATGAAAAACTCATACAGGTTCGACACAACCAGTTTCATCTCGTGTCTGCACACAACCACTTCAATTAGACGTGGGTAAACGTTTCAAACTTCTGCTGGATTGACACAACTACTTCGATCGGATGCGTTTCAAATTTCTAAATTCTAGTTGTTTAAGACGACCACTTCTCTCAAAAGCGTATAAAAACTAAGATTCCAATGGTTCATGACGACAAATTCGATTAGGGGCGTGGTCTCTACTGATCCAGGATAATACTTTGATTGGAAGTAGGAACGAGTCCAATATTTCACAAGATAGAGACGAAACGAAAAAATCCTATAATTCATCTGCGTTGACACAACCACTTATATCGGGGGCGAGAGGAATTCTGTTAGTTCGAGACAACTTCTTTGATCGAGTGGTTATGTATTTAGGATACCACAAGATTAAAAAACTCGAATTCAACTGGAGATGTAACTTCTTGGTCTATGTAAGCTTGACATAAACAATTCGAGATTTATTGGGTGTAAACTATCGTGGAATCACAAAATGGAGCGTGTGCCTTGACAACGTCCTACTCTTGAACATAACTTTGGTCACACAAATGGAAGAAACTGTCGCACTTAACACTTACCTAGGAGCCCTTGTCACATGAAATGCTTCTGCTCAACCAAATTGAAAACAATGTTTTTCACATTCGACCTTAATGGAACCTTGCCAAAGACAGCATACCAATGTTAAAACTTGACCGCAATGTCTTCCAGTACCCTAGTATAAACTTACATCACACTATTCAACTGGAGAACGACGCTTGCTACATCACTGATCATCCTTCGAAGAAGCCAAACATACTAGAAGCGATGTGACGTGACGCTATTACACATATCCGGCACGTGACCTAAGTAGAATAAGTCGAGCCGTTTACAAATGCCGCTCTGGCACCAGCTTAAAAGAGGAAAAGGTCGAGAAATACAAGACCTTTTGCTACATAAAAGCGATCAACTTATTCCCTTTATTGAAGACTTAACTTTAAAACCTTGACCAGGGACTAAAAGAAGACAAAAGGGTTCGAAAAACAAAACCCAGCAGGTAATACCTAACACCTCAAGGGTATCCTAGGAAGGCACCAAAAAACACCCTAAAAGTCAAATATGCTTTCCCCAAATTGTAGATCCTTGCAAGGAAGAAATATTTCTCAGTCTTAATGACTACTGTCGAGTGCCCAAACGGTAAAACTTTTAACTTTACTGCCATTCTGAGGGATGGATTGATCCATCCGCGAAGTTTCGACCTACAACGCATTAGTCATGCGACTACAACTTTTGTTCAGAGCGGCTAAGATACCACCATTATCACCATTGAAAAAATAATGATCGGTCAATCAGCGGAAATATTCCTATGTAATCTGGAACAGTGGAAAATGTTCAACTGGATAAAACAAAAGCTGCCACCGTTCTGTCTTCTCTTAACAGTGATATGCGATATATTTATCAAGTTAGCTTCAGTCTAAATTTATCTTCTACTTAGTAGCCGAGTAATGAGATACGACTACCACATGAGATGCAAGTCAATAGACCACGCTTAATCAAGATAGGTTACTCCCTAGCCTAGAATAAGTACCAAATATTATTCTAGCTAAGTCAATGAGATAAGACGTTGTAAACAACCACTAATGACTACCGTAGTGTAAACAAGACAGGTGATTTATAGCAAAGAGAAACCCACACAGGACGCAATTTCTTTTCACCTAACACCTGCACAGACAAGCTATGAAAAAACCCGATTAACCATGAGAGGAAGCAAGCTCGAATGCCACTACTTATAACCAGTGAACGTGACGCTACAAGTTGTATACAGAAATGACATACCACGTGATACGTCAAGCAACATTGTATGCAAAGGCTAGCAGTGCGACAGCATTTATAACTGTAATTCACAATAAACGATTTTCACCCAAACCGCAGCTAAAGAAACTTTACCACTTGACATGTGCGGGATGATACCCGCACTTTAAAGACCCCCTCTACCTTAAGTTTCTAACTCTTAAACCTTATAGTTCGTTCTCCTTGCAAACAAACTCCGTGCCCCCCACCCACCTCCTTTTTCCAGCCCATACGTCTCCGTCAACCCAATAACAACCTCACCCTTAATCTTGGCCATACAAGGCACATACTACATACACGTATCAAAGGTAACGAAGCCACATAATGTTTACAACATTTAAATGACTTTATAAAATATCATATACTATCTAAAACTATATCAAAGACTAGACCAGTCTACTACTACCAATATACAGAAAAGTAAGTTTTGCTACTGTAACAAGGGACCCAATAATACTCTTAAGCTGAACCCCCTCCCTGTCTTCCCTAACACACACAATAACCCAAGTCTACAAAATCCTGTACTTAAGTCAATTAACGCCCATCGGAAAATGAAATAATTCCAGGGCCAAAAAGGGATCTCAGTCACAAAACATAAAAACAATGTTTACCGTTCAGTGCTCAACGTCAAAATGGACCACTGAACCACACAGGCTAACAGCAAAGCCGCCACCCAAACCATTGCTTACAAGAAATATCAAGCGCGTGTGGAACACTTAGAATGTGTGCACATGCCCTGGTATACCCCATACAACAATAAGCCATATACATCAGACCAAAATGTGTCTTCCAGCACAGGTACAGAAAATGGTATTTAATAAACATATGGGAGCATCTAATACATGACTCTATGAGCAGCTCCTGCTTAAATCCAACTTGATTAAGATAAGTGGGCCAGTGGCAGTAAATAAAAACATATTGGTTATCTTAAAAGTAAAGAGAACACCAAATAAATGTCCAAGCTAGGCATATTACTGACATGTGTTACTTTACAATAAAAAAACTCGCAACATGATCAAAAAGGAACTCTGTCACTCAATGCATTCCAGGCGCAATGCACCAAATAATCTAATAGCATGCAGTGTCAGAAACTAATGCACAAAAAATGCATCAACAAGCTACATAGTAAGTTTTAGTACATGCATACAATTAAGTTTGTTACCATGGGGACACCTAAAACCTAAGGCTACTTCTAGAGTTACACTAATATTATTGGGTGGAATTCTTACCGATGCTTGCAAGAATGACGTATCTTCAGTTTAACCAATTACAAACGCGACGTGTATAAAACGGAACAGATGTAGACTCTCCTACTTGGTTAATATATTAAGTTATAAAGCTCCCATAGATAGAGATACGGAAGCAGGTGTTAATTTTGACTCTCCAATGAGATAACGTCAAATCGCAATCCCTAGCAGCAGAACAAGAAGAAGTACCAAACGAGGAAGAAGCAGCAGAAGAAGAAGACGAAGAAAAAAACCAAGCAGGAGAAGCAGCAGCAGAAGAACAAGAAGAAGAAAAAAAAGAAGCAGCAGCAGGAGAAGAAGAAGAAAAAAACGAAGCAGAAGAAGAAAAGGAAGAAGCAGCAGCAGCAGGAGGAGAAGAAGAAGAAAAAGCAGCAGGAGAAGAGGAAGAAAAAGAAGAAGCAGCAGGAGAAGAAGAAGAAGAAGAAGAAGCAGCAGAAGAAGAAGAAGAAAAAGAAGCAGAGGAGGAAGAAGAAACAGAAGATATTCCTGCCACTGATGGCAGATGGCCTACAGAACTTCCTCCACATTTTACGATAATGCAACAGTCTCATCCAACGTAATTTCTCATCACATCTCGACGTCAAATCACACAGTTACACCAATACACAGTCTACAGCGGGATATTTGGAGCCCTAACGACACTGACCAGAACGATACTTCAAGGCAGGCGTTTGTCTACTTGGTACTATTTGTATGGTGGTATATGACGCCTGACCAACGCATAAGTAACAAAGTTCCTTTAAAATGCAGCTATCCGAAGTTGTCTATAGATTAGAGTGACACCTTTTCACTTCCATATTGAAGAAAAGTAAAGCTAAAAAGGCAACCACACACTATACAAAACAATTAAGCTAGCAACAAAGATCACTGCATAGCTACTACAAACTACAAACATTCTCTCGCTACCATGGCTACAAATTACATACAGAGTTGAACTCCGACTTGTTGCCGTCATGCTATAGCACTGTGAAGAAGCATGACAACCTAAGCCCGATATGAAAGCGTACACATCGATTGCAGGAATCCAGTTCATGCTAAAACAATCGTCTTACCAAATCGGCACGACCTTCTAAAAGATCCCAGAGATTATTCTGGGAGCCAAAGTGCAAATGACGCAGTTGCAGAATGTTTTGGGGCGTCAAATTACTACTAAAATATCCTCGATGCCAACTGCAACTGCGGACTACAAGAGATAGGATGCACAACCATTTGGAAGGTCTTAAACACACTACTGATAATGAGAATCTATATCATTACCCCTCCCAATGATGTTACAATAAACGCCCCAGTTTTTAAAGCTGGTATCCCGCCATTGTAAATAGGGCAAACTATGAAATCAATGCCTTTGAAGCGTATTAAATTATCGAAAAGTCCGACTTGGCGAGCTTCGCTCTAAGAACAACGGATACGTTAAAATAAGGAGACAAAACTTGGTTAATGCTAGTGTCTTCTATGAAAACGAGCTGGCAAAGGCAAGTCACATTTTTATTGTCTGCACACGACAACCCCCACATAAGAACATGCAAAAATTCACAGTTCACTGATAATTAGCAACTCCATCTAGCTCTGAACCAGACTGTTTTGTTCTAAAGAGAGAAATCAAGAAAAAGAATATTAGCACTTACACCACCACAAAAATATCCTACCTCCCAATTCTTGTTAGGGGTCCTATGGTAGTAGTGGATACGTCGGGGGGGAGGGGGGAGGATGGGCATATTGGGTTGGGGGCAGCGCAAACATTACATAACTGCACTGGAGTAGATGCGACTACAGCTTAGCACCCAATTCATTGTAAGTAATAAACAAATTGACTCCTTCAATTTCCTTTAAAAAATAATTACACTGATTACATATTAAAGACCAATGCCCATTCTCCTTCTAATAAATCGCACAATGTCTGCTACTGCCACAGCCTCAGTTTGAAAATACTAACACGTGCCAATTTGTCAAAAATATTGAACTCAAATGACGCTGGAATAGACTACCTCAAAGAGGCCATTCAGTCATTTCACACTAATAACCAGCAACTGTAATATATACGACGTAGATATTAATCTTCAACACAAAAGTACATCGTACAGCAAACATTCGAGGCTCACACCTAACACACTATACTGCAAGATATTTTGTAACGCTTCATCTTACGTTTGTGTACAATGTGGCACGTGACAGGTAACGAACGAAATATCGCCTGACCAAATATCCCCACGCGCTAGTAAGTCAAGTCAAACTTCGAAAATCAACACGATAAAAGTTATGGTCGAGATTTCCACATTACAAGAAAAAGAGGTTATGATGAAGTCAGAGGTATCACTTCCATCTGTTGGCCAGTTTGTGACGTTTTACCTCAGCAGCACCGAGTACTCAATTTATTTGCGGACGGAAGGTCGAGTTAACTACGACACAACTACAACCCCTGTTTGTCCGTATTTGGAAGCAGGGCGAATGTCGTTTGAACATTGTGGCGTAGAAAACATACGGGCTCAAATATTTCATTAAAACAAATAATCTATGGTCCGCAGTTTTATACAAAACAGGTATCAGAAACAAGATTGGCACAGATCTAAAACTGCTAGTACTTCTAGCATAATCGTTTTTGGGCCTTCCTAAAGCAGCCAGGTTTTGTGCAAATGACCAGAATGCTTTTATCTTTCTTAGGAGTATCGATTACGTCATACTACAAATTTTGACTTTATGACCTTGTAAATACGACTTAATCGTCTATAAAACGAAACCTTCCCTCTCGTGGTGTATTATCCAACAAGGGGCTTAATTGTCAGCAGTCTTACATTCAACAATCACAATCATTGAACAAATAATGTACAATGGCCAAGAAATGCCTTTAATGTAACTTACATAGTGGAGCCAGTACACAATCAAATCCTCCATACATTATATTTATACAATACTCTCTCTTTAACAGCAATCTCTCTCCAACAAAGGGTTTAAAACATCAGTTTGAGAGTAGCAACACGCAGCGTACGGTAATCTACGTGTCAGTAGTGAGACATTTAATTATTAGCCTCGTGCATCAGAGGGTCCCTATTAATCAAGCTATGGGTGCAATTTCCACACCACGTCTTTGTTGTTGTTCCATAGTGACTCTAGACATAATTTAGGATCACAAAGATCAGACTGAGAGTTAAGAGTATCGACAAGCAAGGAGTTGCTTAACGTCATACGTCATACCTCACACATATGTAGGCGACAGTCAACGATTTAATACGTTAATTTAGGGTCTCGAAGTGACCAATAACAAAAGAAAAACTATATTATTAGAAATATATTCTTTCAAAAGCAGCTGAGGGTTGTAATATCAAGGTCAAATTTTTTTTCTGGATTCATCTGAAGAATGTAGCGGATTTGGATGTAGCATTTGTTCTGCGTGCAGAACGAACGAACGAATAAGTAAATAAAAAGTAAAGAAATGAATGAATGAATTAATTAATTAATTAATTAATTAACTAATTAATTAATAAAAAAGGAATGAACGAACGACTAAATAAAAGAACGAATGAATACGTAGGTCCATCAATGAATCCACGGGGGATCGGAAAAAATGAACGAACAAACAAATAAATGAATAAGTAAAAGGGTGAAAAAACGAACGAATAGATAAAGAAAAGAACGCAGGAAGAAACAGATAGAAAACGTATGAAAGAATAAGAGACAGTGAGGGGGTAAAAAAGCGAGTGGGTGTGTGCGTAAGTGTGTGAGCGTGTAAAAAACCGACCGACCGACCGACCGGCTGCAAATTTGCTTGATACTCAACTTGCCATTTTCAGCTCAGTTGCAATTCGCAGCCGCTTATTCTCACAAATTAACGAGTGCACAGAAAAAGGGGGTGATGTCATGGCGACTAGAGAGTTGATGGACAGAAAGGCAAAGTGAGGTTGTAAACACAGAAAGCAGACCGATTACCGTCACAAGAGAACATTTTGGGGGGAGGGCGCGGGGTAGAATTCATCTCTAAGTCAAACATTGAAAATGCTTTGCGTATATCTAGGTTAACAATAAAAACAAAGAAACTGAATGAGTACCTTTTTTCGGACAGTTCAACAAGGTATTCATCGCTTCCTTGTCCATATCCTTTGGCTGCCATAGAAAGACTGCCCTCCTCCGGTGCACTCCCTGCGTGCTGCTTTTCCTCCTCAGAGGGTTCTTGTTTAATTTCCATCAATCGCGACGGAAGACCCCGACTAAAAAAGTGATAACGGATCGTATTATGAGCAAAGCTTCAATGGGACGTCACATCATCTTTTACAGACCATCTTGGACTGAATTCCCAGGAGTACAACGATAATATGTACTGTTACAATGTAACGGTGCAGATGGTACATATTTATTCGACTATGATATAGAGGTAGACTTCAGAAAAAGGTAGCCACTAAAGTTGTACAAAAACTCTTGATTTGGGCATTTCGACATATTGTGTATGATAATGATGCTACTTTAACTGAATGCCATTATATGTTTTACCAAGTAAATGAGTTCCGGCAAATCAATAAAACAGGAAGCAAAAAAATTGGCATGAGTGTATGACCCCAAAATGCAATGCTCAAATAAATACCATGTGACATTCCCCTGATCTCCACGTTGGTTTATTAAAACGTAACAACCACGAGTTCGCGACTGAAACGTATTGTTTACAAATTTAGTATGAAGGGCTTCAACTTTCAGAGGGGTTCTTGCGAGTGATCCACTCATTTTACAACAATCCATAGTGCGTCGAACATCGAGGTGAGATTTCGATACTTAAAAACATACAGCTAAGTCTATAAATTTTCAGATCTTTTATCATCACTGAAATCACGTAGGTCCATCTTAATATCATAACACTTGTAATAATTAAAACAAAGAAAAATCCGACTTACTTCATATTTTCACAAAATTGCAACAAAGGATTCACGTTTTCTTCGTTACTCTTCTTTGTTGGAACCGGCTGCTCACTTCCATCGTTACTCTCGTCTTCACTCGGCCTCTTTCTCATGACCGAATCAATTGCCATACTAGGTGGTGGTTCGACACTCCAATCATCAGGTTCTGTCCCCTCTGCCATGTAATACTCACGTTTGGGTCTATCAATAGGAAATAAACAGAAGGAAGACATAAGTCTGATCCTAAGCACGAAATAAACTTGTCTTTTACTCAACAGGTCGCTTCTTCTACCGACCTGCGCTACCCTGGACCCAACTGAAAACATAAAACGACATAGGGTGCCATTCTTGCCAATGAATGCACTTCCAAGCATAAAAAGAAAAACAAGAATACAAGCGACTAACTTTAACTTTTAGCTGTCACTTTACCACAGGCACATGTTAATCATACTATACTATACTATACTATACTATACTATACTATACTATACTATACTATACTATACTATACTATACTATACTA
>JANTCA010090996.1:0-13480 GCA_024741275.1 Chironex yamaguchii
TTCTTGCCATAACTGGTATCTCTGTTAACATTTTAAAATCCATCTAATGGTGCACACTTTTTAAAGATGTGCGCTTATGTATCAATACTCTTATTGTGCTTATCACAACAGAATAATACAATATTATCCACTATCCAAATTATAGCTGTTTACAACGAATAGTAACATTCATAATTTACATGGCATTCTAGGGTACATTCCTTTACTGACTACTTTACTCCATTTCCTTTCATGTACAGTATAAACAGAGATAAATCTATAATATTTTAAAGAGTATTGAAGGAGACATTTCTTCATAGGGAGTTTTAAACCCATTATGAATATTTCTAGCGCAGACAAACACCAAAAACATTTCATATTGGACTCAAGGTTTTAAAAGACACCTATGTTCCAATCTACATTCTAAGGCTTCTGGGTGGTCGTACAAAAAAACTTTCAGCAACAAGTATGAAATTGTTTCATTATACACATCTGGAATATTTCAGCAATCTTTTTGTGGTAAAAAACTTGAAAATTCTCGACATACTTAAGTCTCGTCTGACACTCTTCAGAGTATAAATCTTCAGGAAGGAAAGTATTTGTAAAGCTTTATTCGTAAAAAGCTTGTAAGTATGTTTTTACTGCAATGTCACAAATTTTCAAGGCGATTTCCAAATTTTGTATCATAAAAAGATTGTGAAAGTATATGTATTTGTCAATCTTTTTTATACGAAATATGTATCAAAACTAGCTAATCATAAACAAGAGAGGAAAAACTCAAAGAGAAAATGAAGAAACAAAGCATTATTGGAAGTCCAAGTGAAAAAACAAACTCTCTCTGCGTACAGAGTACTGATTTTTGTTGTTTTAATGTAGACAGACTCCGACACATTTAGATGAAAGGCAGATCTAGGTGTGCCAATTATATCAAAAATTTTCGTCCTTACACATTTTAGCATTCTGAACTTTCTAGTAAATGTTGGCCTGTGGCAGAAGCGCATGTTTTCTTGGAGTTTGTCTACATTAAAAGACTTTCAGTGTTTTGTGACAGCTCCGTTTTATGTGAATCAGTTTTATGTGAGACGAACCTACTTGTTCCTCTCCTTATCTTCTTCCTTTCTAGTCCAGGACTTGGGACCAGGCAATGCTGGATTATCGTTATTATATTTGAGAACTAAAAAGCTCACCAGTTAAGGTGTCAGATTTACTATTCAGCCAAATGCTTCAAGCTCCTGTGAAATCGATGAAACCTGTGCGTTGTGGCAATCATTTCAACAGCTTCCAACTGATTAATCAGATGCCTTGTTTTCCCTGGCTGGGCTATATTGGCTTACCAGATCGAGAAGAGTGTGACTGATTTTGGCTGTATGGCTCAGTGCCAGTTGAGAACTTACTGGAATTTTCTATCAGGAAATGAACTATATTTAGGGAAAAAACTTTCTAGGAGTTACTATAAATAGATATGACATCATATTCTAGAAGCCACAGTGTAAAATATTAAAAGGCCTTATTTCAGTAGGAAAATCAGTCTTCAGAAGTCAACTGCTTTGCAAATAAGGTAGATTGTTGAGAAGATATTACACTGGGTTACAAACAAATTTTTTCAAGTGTCTAGGTTTGTTCATCTGATTTAGAACATTTTTGCAATGCTGAATCCAAAAGTGATTTCCGTTTTTCTGTATCAGGTCAGGTTTATGTGCTAACTTGATTAGAAAATATCAATTTTTCCACTAATTTCTTTTTTATAAATGTTGATCTGTTCTAGGTCCTCTGACCCAAAATTGGATTTAAACAGCAAATATTCATTTTCTGGCAGATTTTAAAAAATGAATAATCCAATCTTCATCAGTATGCATTCTGATTTATGCAAGAACAACTCTGTTTAGTTACCATTGTTCAAAATTCAGTACTTAAACTAGTGCTTCTTTGATGTTCTGGAATGATCAGCAGCAGAGATGTCTCTCTTTAGAGTCCAGCAGTAATCAGCCATCATGACTGCATCCCAGCGTCCTTGATACCTGATCTCCATCTCTTTCATGTCCTGATGGAATCTTTCCCCCTGCTCGTCACTCATTGATCCGAGATTCTCTGGAAACCAATCCAAATGCAAGAACAGGTAGTGCACTTTGATGCTCATGTTGCATCCAAGGTTTTTATAAGCAATGGGCATTTTGTCGACAAGTTCCTTGTAGTTTCTGGCCTTGTTATTGCCAAGAAAGTTCTACACAACCTGAGCGAAAGTTTTCTACACCTCAAGCTCAACTTTGCTCATTGAATTCTTAAATTCAGGAGCTCTGATGAGCTGATGAATTTGTGGACTGTCATATATCCCAGCTTTCAATTTCTCGATTGTCAAACCTGGAAAAGCTTGGCACAAATATTAAAAGCAGTCACCATCCTTGTCCAGAGCTTCTGTGAGCTGCTTGATAAAGCCAAGTTTAATGTGCAGAGGTGGGAATAGGATCCTGTCTCTGTTCACCAGTGGCTCGTTGGTGATGTTCCTTGTTCTGCATAGCACCAATTTCTCACATACAGGTCACCCTCTCTTTCTGCAATGTTGTGCTCCGTCCCTACTGTCCCACATACACAGAAAACATGGATACTTTGTAAATCCAGATTGTTGTCCCAACAAAATGTTCACCATCTTTAGGTCGACACAAATCAACCACTCATGCTGGTCATAACATATTTTCTCTAAAAAAAATACTTTACAGTGTCAAGAATCTCTTTGAGTGTGCGAGTGGCAAAGAATCAAAATGGTTGCCATTATGCTACAAAACACATTTTAGTGATCGCTTGCTACTGTCAATGAACAGTATTCACTCTTTTGGCTCTTATTGTGTGATGCCTAGTTTGTGCAGGAGTCGTGTTATGTCAGTGCAATACACCAAGTCCTTCTCTTCAGAGAAGAAAGGGAGGTATTCTAGATGTCTGCTGTGGTAGAATGTGATGCAAGTAGTATCAGAGAGGAGATTCCTGTCCTTCAATCTGGATGCCAACAATTCAGCTGAGGACTTTGACAAACTGAGATCACAAACTAAATCATTAAGTTCATTTTTTGAAAAATGATGGGGGACCTTATCATCAGGTGCAAATTCTTCTTCTTCATATTCTTCATTGCTGGAAAATTCTTCGTCTATAGTCTCAGGAAGATCTTTAAAAACAGGCGATGGAATCTCACCGCAGTGGGGTACAGGGCAATGTGCTGATTGAAGGTTGGTATACCTAAGGCTGCTCCTGGTTTTTCCTGTTGATGCCAGTTGCATCAATGGCACAGAAGTAACAGTCAGTTGCATGGTTTGACGGTTCCCTCCAAACCATGGGAATTCCAAAGTTCACAAAACCTCCGTGTTCCTCTGTTCCACTGATGCAGATGCTCTGTACAGCTTTTGCACACCATGTGAGGTGCCCAAGCCTTACCCTGATCGCCAAATTTCATTCCAAAATAAGCATGAAAAGCCTGTTTTATTATATTTGTGAGACAGTTTTTGTGGGAAGCAAGGGTGTATTTGCCACAAATGTAGCAAAAAACACCAGGCTTATTGCTACAAGCCCCTCTGACTGAAGCCATTCAGTAGCATTAAATTACTGAAGCAAAGAAAACATCCATTTTCACATTGAACCTTTTATCTAGAACAAATCATAACTACCATTCATGCACTACAACTAAATTTACGATCACGCCAACATGTGTTGTTGACTCAGTCAGAGGCATGCTAAAATCATGTGACATTGTACATAAACAAGGGGGTAAACACCATTTGATGAACTGGAAAGATATTTACATGATCATCTTATGCCTATAAAACTTATACAATTTCTTAATTTGAAGAAGTAAAAAAGAGCCTATACACAAAGATTGCTCTACGTGGATATAACAATGTAAAAAGTAAATTTGTCAATAGCCAAAAATTTCGACCTGATTGAGCCAAACAAACATGATTTTTGAATTGAGCACATCAAAATTATATAAGATCAGCTCCAAAAACTTAGACACCAAAATTGTTGACCAGTGTTATCAAAAGGATTTTTTACTCATCACTTTGGAATTCCTGATTACTTACCTCGAGTCAAAGATACAACAGGGATTTTCTGATGCATTCGACAGGATCTTGGTTCAACACCATGAATATAAGGACTTATCAACAAGGATTTACGTCTGAATTTCAGATTGCTCAAGTTCATTAATTATGTTTGAACTCTTGCAGCAGCAGATGGCACAGCAACAGCAGCAGATGGCTCAACAATTAGAGGCCATGGAACAGCAACAGAAAGACGAAAGAGAGTCCATGGAACAGAAACATAACGTATAAATGGAAATGCTTCTAAAGTTAACATATCTGGTTCTGATGGTTCAAATGTGAGAGCATCACCTGTTGGCACACTGTACCCAAGGGTACCAACATGGAGACAACATTTGGAGCAATTACACCCACGTCATGTTACTGAGGAGTTACTATAAATATATATGGCATCATATTCCAGAATGTTCTAGAAGCCACATTGTAAAATAAAAAGACCTGATTTCAGTAGGAAAATCAGTCTTCAGTAGTCAACTGCTTTGTAAATAAGGTAGAGGATTTTTACTCATTACTTTAGAATTCCTGATTGCTGACCTCGAGTCACAGATACAACACTGTGAAATCAATCTTCAAGAAGATGTTACCATTTACACCACCCAACAGCACACACACATCTCCATGGAAATATACATAGATGTAAAACCATACAGTTGAGGATATGATGCAATATATAATTATGGCAGACGTGATATTACAACTGGCCTAAGCTGTCTGCTAATACAGCTGTTAACGGTCTATAATTGAAGGATTCCATTGTTATGTCATGGTTGAAAGTATCTACTGATCAAAGTGAAGCAAATTCAGTGAGTCAGCAACTAGTTCTATGGTAATCATGACCACATACAATGGTAAACAATGACAATTTTTCACTATCAATTCAATACCTTGCTTCATTTATAAATATAAAGCTTCTTGGTTCAGATGTAAATTAAATTTACAGCCAAAGTATCTTAAATGTCAATTGTATCAATGAAATCCCTCTCTTGGACAAAACTGGACTTTTTCTGATTTTGTAAATTTACTGTTAAAAAGTGCTGCTGTAGATGAAGAAGTAATTTTTTAGTTTTGGAGTGGTTTTCTGTTTCTTCCCTAATTTTCTTTACCAATTCTGTTTTCTGTGTCACAAGGTCTCTTATTTCTTCTTCTAGTGATTCCTGTTTCATCATTCTTTGCTCTTCAGACAAAGCTCTTTCGCTTTCCACCTTTTGTAATGCTGATGTAAATGCACTATTAAGTCTTCCTAATCTTCTGTAGTGAAGTTCCTTTTCTCCTTTCAGCTTATGACTTATTCTTGATATTGTTTGTCTACAAATTTTGTTTTCGTTTTCGAGCTTACGGCATTTGACATTAAAGAAATCAACATCCTTTTGCATTTCCACGCAAATTGCCTCAGATGTAACAACATCCTTCTTTAACTTCAGGGTCAAGTTCTCCAACCGAGAGACTTCCTCTTTCATTTTTTTCTTCTGTACTTCCAACTCTCGTAATTTTGCTTTGGCTGCTGACGCTATAAGATACAAATTAACAGCTTTAATCTTCAAATTATCGTACACTTTCCTAAAAAGAGCAAGGTCTTCCCTTGTCCAGATACACTGTTGACTGTCAGCTGAGAAGGGCAGTTCCTGCAGATGTTGGTCATGTAGACTTACATCAGCTTTCTTGTCAGCACTGCTAGTAATTCGTCTCATAAGTTCCTCTAAATTCCTGTGCATATGAGTAAAATTTTGCTCCTTTGTCGCGCCTCCTCCAGATATAATTGACCTGTAGACCGACTCGTAAAAGTCTTTGCCACAGTGCGTGCTTTGAAACTTCCTGAACGTAGATGGCTCTTCATTCAACAAATCTTCGACTGCAAATACTGTTTCTGCTTGTAATTCCTCACCAGTTACGCCAGCACGTTTATCCGCCATCGTAATCTAATTATATACAACTGCTGCAGCGACTGACGTAATTACCTTCAAGTGCACTCCCAAGAGCTCGAACAGTACAATCACAGCGATTCAGTACGAAAAATGTTCCATTGGTGTATACCAAAGACGTCGAAACAACAGCGTTAAACTGACACACGTGATATTATTTAAAGAAGGTTGGAATTAATGAACTTCTATAAGTTTCACACTTGGCTGGCTGATTGACAGTCGTTTGCATTATACAAATTATACTTGACAAACTTTTTACTCCGCCTCTTTTTAAAAAATACGGCCTCGTTCTACAAATTGTTGATTGCTGCTCTCCACACAAGGAACCTTTAGTGTTATTAAGGTCCCATAGTTATGGCCGACTTAGAATTACTTATGAAACCTCTCAAGAGGCAGAGACTTGGTCCACCTGAATGGTATCCGCAAGATGTTAAACAGTCTGAGGTAGGTAGTCAACAGTTTTTATAAGGCTTATGAATTTGCATTGCATTTTCCATTTTGATTTTATTTTGCTCCAGATTTTCTCTTGCAAATATCTTTTCCTGCCGTCTGAAACAGTTCTCTCGTCTCACTACATTATATCAAATATTATTTATATCATATCAAGCCTTCACTCCTACAGAAACCGTTAAATGTTTTCTACTATTCCGTTCACTCAGTCATCATCCTCAGCGTACTCTTTTCACCAGAGGCATACAGTGGATAACTCACCTGGGTGTGCTAGAAATGCACAGTGATAATGTTATATACTGCATAATAAACAGTAATAATTGATGGAAGTTGTCGCTTGTAAGTCTAGCATAGAATTGAGGAAATGATACAGGCAATGTAATTGTTGTCGATTTTATTTGAAAAATAAAAAACAACAGGAATGTCTTTAGGGTCCAGTCATCTCTAACAAATCACGTTAATCGCATTGAAAATTTGCGACATTGCGCTAAAAACATACTTAAAAGCTTTTTTGCCTGACACTCTTCAGAGTATGGAACGCCAGAAAGGAAAGTATATGTATATGGTAACCTATTTATACGAAACATGTTGCAAAACTAGCCAATCCTTGACAAGAACGGAAACAAAGAAAGAGAAAATGAAGAAATAAAACATAATTGGAAGAGTCCAAGTGAAAAAATGAAGTCTTTCTGCCTACAGAGTACTGGTTTTCTTGTTTTAATGTAGAATCCAGTACACTTCAATATACTACAATATACTCCAGTTGCATTTTCTATCATTACTTTGTTTGGTATATTGTTTATGTGGTTAGACAAAGATTTTATTCCTATATATGGACATATAATTTACTAAATTTGTGTGTGGCATGATTTGTATGCAGAATGGTATCTTCACCAATTACATTTTAAGAAGACACAAGAACATTATTTTGGTAGTGGAGTTCTACATTCTCATTTTGATGTTGGTATGTCTGTCTGAAAGTCTTGAAAGATTGAAATCTTCACTTCCTAAGCTGCTTAAATATGAATCCACAGTAGTTCCTCTGCTCTTGAATGTGAGTAATTAGCCTAATACCTACTGGATTCATAATTACACCAACAACATGTGAGCCTTGGCAAGAAATTAAGTCAGTGGTGAGAAATAGTGTTGTCATAGCTGAACTAGCTTGAAATTTCAAGTAAAAAGTGCAATGTAACTGCCAATCCTTTACTTTGAAATGCTTCTGACCAATCTCTGATTCCACCTTCAAACTTTTTATAATTGCAAAAGGAACTGCTAAGCATTTGTCACATCAATGGTAATAGCAGTTGTATAAGTTGCAAAATATGAATGTGGATCTTGATAATAGTATTAATTTTGTGAAGAACCCTACACTGTAATGTCTAGTATTCATGCAAGGAAATGGAGTCAATACAGACTCAACGAATTCTGGCTTTACTTTCAATTGATCATTTCATGTGTGTATATCTACTTTTTATTTTGATACATAGGATGAACTCTCGGATCATAATGTGAAAAAAGGATTTTTAAATCAACCTGTTGTCAGCAATGAGGTGAGTTGCTGGCATTTTTTCATGTTTTGTTGACATTAAGCACACTGTTTTTACCTGTTTATTTGCAAGTATTGGTCATAAGCGAAGTAGTTCTCTCCAGGTATGACCCATTGTGTAAAGCTTGAAAATAGTGTAAGTTAAATGATTTTTTTTAAATGATGTTGTTTGTGGGATAATTTTTCTGGGAGATGTTGTATGAAACAACATTAACAACATACATAAACTGACCCGAATTTTAAGCGTTCAAAAACAATAATCGAGTCATCCTCAAATTTGAGACGTAAACTTTCAAGATCTAATTGAGATTCAACTGGAAAGATAAGTCTATTCCTAAATATAAAAAACAGGAAGGGAAATTTTAGTCCAGAATTAAAGTTTTATGATGGATTAGAGTTCATAATATCTACAAGTTTCATTCACCTAGGATGTTCCAGCGCAAACCTTTTGACAACATCCTGCGCCTTAATTTCAATATCACCGTGAACATGGAGGATGGGAAGACCATTAATTGAATTTTAACCAAGTGTACATTGCAATTAGGTCTTCAAACGGCATAAAATGGAAATGGACCTCTCACATGAACAGGAAGTTACTGGAATTGTTACTGTGCTTTGCAGTGCAGTGAAGATATTTGGAAAGGTTGTCAATAAGTGGAAGATGTTCGAGAGATGTTGGCATTGTTCCTTCAAACAACTTCCAATATTTGAACAATCTTTTTGTGGTACAAAACTTGAAAATCGGCTTCACAATTTGCGACATTGTGCTAAAATTTTAGCGCAATGTCGCAAATTTTCAAGGCAAACTTCCAATATATCCCCCATGACTTCAATTCCCTTAGGGTATTTGGGAACTGAAGGGGTGCAGGACCTTAGCACGATTTGCCAGAGATCATGATTTCTTGTCTCCTGTTTCATGAACATCTTAAATTTTCCAGCATCAGCAAGACTGCATGGTAGTCATGCCAAACTAATGTGATGTAACAGACCAAGCCCAAGAAAAAACACAGAACAGGTTTTGAGATCACTGTTCATCACCTTGTAAAAATATTTGAAATAATTATGGGGCTCTGGCCATTTCTAAGCCCTGTTTGGCTGCATCAGTGATTGGTTTGCTGCAATTTTTTAAATATCGCTTGGGCTCCTGCTGGAAAATTGCTTCTAGAAAATGAAAATCGATTGGTTCACCAGGAGGTTCTAAATCTGGAGTGGGGCTCCCGCCAAATAAAGTTATCTTGAAATGGAGCGATGACAAAGCGTGGACCAATTCTGACAGGCAGTCCAAAAACCAAAGAAATTAGTGTATGGGTAATTGGAACAAGCACAATAGTTGTGCAAAATAATGTTGAAGTCAAGATTTAATTTTTTTTAGTAGATGAATAGTTTGCATGATTTTTGAGCAAAATTCTTTAAATGTGGTGCTTAATATTGGCATTAAACATAAACTATTACATAGAATTTCTTTTACTTCTTAATTAAACACGATAAAGAAATCATTGAAAATCTGCATGGGGCTCACTCCCTGCTATGACAGTTATTGCTGAGGGCAATAGGACCAGGACAGGGCAAGACAACCTAGAAAGTCACTATGACAGTTATTGCTGAGGGCAATTGGCAAATGAGTCCACCATAGTTGATGTTTAGGTGGACATAAGGACAGAGTCGTTGTCTACAGCCCAGACCGTTCCTTTTGTGCCCTTGAGACTATTTTTCCTCAAGAGGCTCTGACATTCAATGTTGTGATGTGAGAGGAGATATTGAATTGGGTGCCAAAAGTAACTCCCTGCATTTTGGAGTTCTTGTTGGTGGAGAGGAAAGTGTTGTTGATGCTCACTATGAAGTGGTATTTGGATTGGGGGTGCTTGGAGTGAAGAGGGTGATGGTAGACTTTTCAGGAGACTGTATAAGGTAGCTACAGGTAACATCATTGAGTAGCTTGAAGTAAGAACATCAGATTGTGAAGTTTGGGCACATTTTGTTAAGGTGACCACATGCAGCCAGATACCAAGTGATTGAAGATGATGATATCCATTCATAAGTACTGTCTACCTACCACAGAAAAAATCTTGGTAGCATATCAATTTCTGTGCAGTAACTAAGTTCAGCATGTAGGTCCCACTTCTTAAAGATTGAGTGATAGGATTAAACAAGATGTTCCAGCCGGTCTATGCCAAGCATCCATTTGTACTAAAGAAAGCAATCTTGGTTTGCAGAGCTAAAATTACTGCCAAAATATAGGCCAACATTTTCTACAAAAGTCATTGAGGACCAGATTGTATGAAAACCAAACTTTTTGGAGAATTGGTGTAGTAATATCTTCCATATAAGTGTATTGACTACTTTAAAGCAAGAAAACCAAGACTCTGTAAAGAGAAAAGGTTTATTTTTTCTCTTGCATTCTTCCAATAATGCTTTGTTTTCTCATTTCCTTTAGCCTGATTGACTAGGTTAGATCCACTTTCCTTATAAGACAATTGTCATATATCTGTACTTTCTTTTCGGGTGATTCATACTCTGAAGATGAAAAAAGCTTTTAAGTATTCTGAGCATAATGTTACAGATTTCCCAGTCAATTTTAAAGAAAACAAAAATTTTGTATGACTTTATGTGTAACATCATACATTTCTGTTCAAAAGTACATTGCCCAGCAGCCATGAAGAACAGACAATAATCAATCTTGGACTGGTTTGAGTGGAGAGTTTGTTTTATAGGTTTTATATTTATTAAACTTTATTTTTCACTGAACTGTAACTTTACCTTATTACTTACTACTGTGTTTTTTATGTTTTAGCATGGCTCAGCAAAGGAGCTATTTAACTCTGTTCCACTTTCAAAGGTATGCAGAGCTTGATTTGTTTCTTAAACTTGTTAAGAAAAAGTTACAGCTATATTTACTACCATAATAATTCATAGAAACCTTGAAATTTTTATATTTGTACTCTGTTTTGTATTTTTCAATAAGAATACCTTGGAATGTTATTGTGGTACATTTTGAATGTAATTATATAGTTATTTATATCCCCTTTTTGCACATTACTTTAGACCTTACAACCAGTATATTGCCTTTATTGCAAACCCAACAAATAAAGATAGATTATTGAGAATATATTTATATGTATATATAAATTCTTCAAAAAATAAACATTTCATATAACGGAACGAATAATTCTTCTTCAGATTCATTATTTGATTCTTTAGATTAATACATAATTATTTGAAACGTTATATGAAATGTTTATTTTTTGAAGAATTTATATAATCTTTTAATGAACATAGCAGATTGAGGCTTTTGTAGTTTGTTATATATATATACTATAAATGGTGCTGTCTTCACCGGCATAATGTGCTCTATGTACCAAGTACAGGACTGGATTCCAGCTTGCAACCCTCAAACTCAAAAGCCAACACTCAAACCTCCATGCCATCACGGCACAAAGGTTTGCTGAAGGGCATTCAAAGTCCTTGGTATTACGAGACGAAACCCAGCGGTTGGTAAGGGGAAATTCATTAATTTTTCTGTGTTTCGGCTTAAGCCTTCATCAGTGTCAGATATATGTAATACCTCAACAGACACAGTGCTTTTTACATATTTGTCAAGAGTGGGCATTACCACAATAGCTCCACTAAGTGGGAGCCAACCGGGCTCGAACTTGCAATCTTCAGACTTAAGATATATATGTATCCCACTTAGTCTGCTGAGCTGTCAAATCGCTTCCAATGGATAAATCACCTGGTCCAGATAGAGTAACAGCTCGTGTACTCAAAGATTGCCTTGTTGTTATACTAGGCCTGTTATACTGATATCATCAATTGTTCTATCCTAACCAATTCTTTCCCAGCTAAATGGAAAGAAGCAGAGGTCATCCCAACCTTGAAAGATGGAGATCACGAGGTAGCAGCAAATAATAAACCAATCTCACTTCTACCCATAGCTTCTAAAGTCTGTGAAAAAATTGTGAAAAATAAGCTACTTACATCGCATCAGAGTGGGAACAAAAAATTTCATTCCACAGAGACTTTAAACATACTCCTCACAGACAACATCCTTGAAGCTGCACTTGTGTTCTTATACCTTTCCAAGGCCTTTGACAGTATAAACCATAAAAAACTATTGGAAAAACTTTCAACCATTGGTGCCTCGCTTTCAACTGTTGAATGGTTCAGGAGCTATTTATCAAACCGCTGCCAGTATGTCAATTCCACCCATTCTGACTCTCTACCTGTTACCCATGGTGTTTCTCAAGGTGCAATCCTGTCACCATTACTGTTTTGCATTTACTTGAATGATTTACCATCGACATCCACCTCTTGCCAAATTGAGTCTTATGTGGACGATTCAAAGCTACTTCTATCATTTCAACTTAGTGATATAGACCTAAAGCTTGAACAAGATCTACATAGAACAGCCCAATGGCTTTGTGAGAACCATCTACTAATCAAACTAAATTCTTACTCCTTGGAACCAGGCAGATGCTTAGGAGACTACCTGAAGATCTGAGCATGTTATACTTAGGAAAAACGTTGAAGCCATCAGAATCAGCTAAGGACTTGGAGGTTCTACTCGACCCTCATTTAACACACATCACAAGCATAGTGTCATCATGCTTTTCCAAGCTTTTTCAGATTAACTGGGTCAAGAAAAGTTTTGACAAGGAAACTCTTCAGCTTCTGATAAAATTAGTCGTCTTCAGTAAAATGTTGTAATATTCTCCAGTCTGGGCAAACACTACAGTGCAGAATATCAACAAAATACAGTTGATTCAAAACTTTGCATGCAAGATCTGACCATGTGACACCATTGCTACGTCATCTGAACTGGCTCCCTGTTTGAGAACAGTTGCAATATAGAGACTCAATCTTAGCATTCAAATGCATAAATGGTACAGCTCCACTATATCTCACCAGCAAATTTAAAAGACGCTCAAGAATCCACACTCGTAACACATTGAACGCATACACTATCCAAATGCCACTCATTAGAGCAGCAGCAGGCCAAGGTACCTTTGCTTATAGAGGTGCAAAAATTTGGAACAACCTGAGCGCTGAAGTTAGAGAAAACACAAACCCAATTGTTGAACTCGTTTTTTAAGGACTCCAGCATATCCTAGTGAATTTTGTATCATTATTATAATTTTTTTTATCAGTCATTTTATCAAATTTTGTTGTAAATAGTATCTAAATAAATTCCTCTGATGTAGATGACGAAGTCTTGAATTCTCTGCCCACAAGACCTCAAATTCCAGAGCTAGATTTGATTCCTAATTTTTCTGAAATTCATGCAGCTGTGAAAGAAATGTTGCTGAGAAAATGTACGGGTGATGACAGTATCCCAGTTGAAATATTTAAGTTTGGGGGGAATACACTTTTGAAAAAACTTTTGGAATTGTTCATCATTATTTGGGAAAATGGTTGTGTACCTCAAGATTTTAGAAATTCATCAATTACACATCTCTTGAAGAACGAGTCAATTGTGATAACTATCGTGGAATATCATTGCTCTC